>FXXK01000891.1:172253-215385 GCA_900184695.1 Betula pendula
CGCCCCTACGTACACAGGGAGTATACACAAGGACCACCAAAAAGAAAAAGAAAAAATCCCAAACAAGAAGAACCCAAAACACCCGCAAAAGAAACCCACCCACTACAAAGCAACCCTAAACCCGCATACACATCTTATTTTTTCCCCGACTAGACCCAATGCTTCCAACATCAAAATTGAGAGAGCATTCCAAATTTTTCAGCTCCCTCCACCCCTTCGGTTTCAAAACAGAACCCCCATCCACTCGCTGCTGACTTTCTTCAATTTCACTCATCAGATCCAAAAACCTTTTTTTATTGTCCCCAAAAGAAATCCCTAGAGCTTGAGCGATCTCCAACGAACTAACCACTGCCTCAGAGTATCCATTAATCAAATCGCTCTTCTCTGAAGAATCTCCAATCTCCGAGATGGTCTTCGGGAAACAAGAGCTCGGCCGGAGAAAGCCCCGCTTAAGGAGACCCCTCGCCGGAGGATATTGAGCAGAGGGCTTGACAGTCGAAGCCATCTTGGACCCCGCCAAGCCAACGGGCTCAAACGCTGCAAACAACCCAGATACCCCACCCGAGACTGAAGACCGACTACCTACCAACGGGGCAGCGGCAGGCGCGACTCTGATCAACTCCCCCGCAAGCTGACCCAAATCCATCTTTGAAGCCCTTTGAATCTTGTGCTTACGATTGTAGAAGTACAAGGGCTTAGACGACTTCTGGGCAATCACTACCGCCGAAGGGTTGCACGGCCTCACAGAAAGACCATCGCCAGCTAGAGAAACAGACCCCCCGAACCTGAAACGACACTTCTTCACTGTCGGCTCTGTCACCTCTGGAGAAATGAGAGGATACAGACAACCCCCCAGAACCGGGTCCGCCTCGAGAGTGGCTGACTCCGTGACCCTAGCAGCAGTCAAACCCACCGCCGGAGAAGAAGAAGACTGGTCAAGCGGTGTGTTCTGGTCAAGCGGCGAGAACTGGTCACCGGCATCCACTAACCTCACCGGAGAAGACTGGCAGGGAGAAAAACTGGTCACCGGCAAGGAGAAAAGCTGGTCATCGGCCTCCTCTGACCCCATCGGCATGTTCTGGTCAAGCGGCAGGGAGAAAAACTGGTCACCGGCCTCCTCTGACCTCATCGGAGAAGACCCAGCTTGCCGAACCTGATCACCGGCATCCTCTGGCCTCACCGGAGAAGACTCTTGCCCCGCCGACTGGGATGAAGAGCCACCTTCATCCTCTGCGCACACCGGACGGAACCCAGTCGACACCGTAACCAACACCACCTCCGGTGTGGACACCGGCGCAACAAGGCACGGTTTGGAAGAGACCGTAACCATGCGACCCAAACCCGGCTTTGATCCGCAACCCGGCTTAGACAGGGGCTTGGGCTTGAGAAGGAGTTTCTTGGGCTTGCGGGCCTTAACAGAGCCCTTATAACCTGAATGACCCGAAGTGGGCTGCAAGCCCAAGCCCAAAATCTGCCACCCTTCCTTCACAAGCCCAAAGGCCCGATCAATTTCAAATTTGAAATGATTCAGGCACTCCAGAAGCTTCCGATGAGATCCTCCTCCGGCGTGAACTCTTGCCGTTCGATCTCTGGGACTGATCTCTGCACCAAGATTCTTACCCACCGGTTCTACCCAACACTCCAGGTCGTAGCAGTCCACCGCCGACCTCAGCACCGGTGATATCTCAGGCGATCCCCACGGAAAAAGATCCAGCTCTGCCGTAGACCCAACAAAACCCAACAACCCATTCGCAACATCTGCAACCGGATGCTTCAAAACCGAAGAAGGGGCCACCGATCTAACCACCACCGCGTACGACGGAGCGGCACCAGCAACAGCACCCTTCACCGGAGACGAGGACCCAGCCTTGGATCCAAAGAAGGCCAGTGCTTTGCTCAACTCCCCAGAAACACGACTCCAGCCCCGCCCAGCACGGCCCTCAGGGAAGAGGACCATCCCTTTCCGACCTCCCTCACCATAAACCGCCACCTCCAAGAAGCGCCCGGCCTTATTCCCGCCTCTACGAACAATCACCGCCTTGGACCCCTCCCTAAAAGATTCAACAAACTCCTCAACCCCAGCATTCCGTAGCACCCATTCCATCTTCGAGATTAGCCAAACAATACACAGAGACCCCAAGCAAACAGCCCCTGAAAACCCTCTCCTTCTTTCCTCCACCCAAAGAACAGACTTCCCATCCACCACCGAGAAGACGAAGGTTTTAGCCTCCACGAAGAATCGGCTTTCCATCTCCAACCACTACCTTGGCCCCTGGACGGGCACCCACCAGCCGAGCCTCCGCGTCCCCCTCACATCGTCGCCGGACCAGACAACCCGAGCTTTTGTAGAACCGCAACCTCTCCAACGACCAAATCTCAATCTGAAAACGCACCAGCCGGAAAGGTCTCTGATCCCTGAGCCAAGCTGATGCGACCACGAAGTGTGACGCGCCTGCACGCGCCTCCACCAGGAGAGAGAAAAAGAGAGAGGAGAGAGGAGAGAGAAGAGAGCGTTTTAGGACAAAACTTTACCCTTGAAATTGTTTTACCAATTTCAATTTTTGGTTTGGATGAGGGCAGGGGCGGAAGTAGAATTTTAGTTGTTGAGGGTGGTAGTAAGATGGTAGATATGAACACATAAACATGTTTGTATAAATCCCAGAATCAAACCTCATGACATACAAAAACACATATATCAGCAATACAGTGCAATTTCTTCTCAACTCCTCCAAGCATACCTGTTCTATGACAAGCCAATACAAACCAGTCCCTGATGTGAGGCCAAGCCATGAAATATATCCAGACTCCTGTGAAACTTAATCAAACCCAGACTCACATGAAGCTTTAAGGTTCTGAAACTCAGACCAAGCTTCACTAAATCAACAAGTACCTCATGTTTAATTCATATCAGGCTAGCAAGAGGGATAACAGAGGCAAGGCCCTCCTCTTTTGTTTAGATGTGTAGAAGAGAAAGGAAATGAAAGGATAGGGGCTTTCTTCTCTTCCATTTGGGCGTGCAAAAGGAAGGAAGGCAAGACTTTGCACTTAACCTTTTAATCCCTTTCATAGCAACCTTTCTTCCTTCTTGGGAGGTAATATAATAGGAAACACAAAATTTTATATAAAGACTTTCCTCCCTGGCCAAATATACTCAAGTTTGGACGGAAAGGAAAGGAAATAAAATCGTTGGGCTCTCCTTCCAAATACTTCCCTTCCCTTCCTCATAAATCTCCAGAACAAGAGGTAAACAGTATCCCTCTATAACCCCCCNACCCTTTTTTCTTCTGGCAAAAACCCCCCCTCCCAAACACAGCATATGATATTCACTTAATTAATAAAGACAAAATATATGTCTCAACAAACACAGTAACATTAAAAATTTAAAAATTTGGATGATGGACAAGAAAAATCCAAAAGATGACAGCTTAAGCCACTTACTTGAGAACCTTTCCTTGAAAAGTAACATGAAATGAAGTACAAAAGAGACCTGAATAAAATTATAAACAAAATTAGATAATTCCACATGATAAAAAAGGTGCCAATTAAACAATAGACTTCAAGTTCCAATAAGAAAAGGGAAAAGGGAAGATCATAATGTATCAACTTGGACATTTCCACCATATACTTAAAACTTTTTTTTTTTTTGATAAATAATTCATATTATCATATAAAGGCGCAAGGGGCACAACCTTAATACACAGGAAGTATACAAGGAAAAGCCCCACTACAGGCAAAAAGAAATACAAAACTCCACAAAATGTGAAAAACTAAACAAAAGAGAAATATGAAATGCCCCAGTCCAAACAAAGAGAGAGTGAAACATAAAATTTAAAAGCTTGATCTTCAACTTCTCAAAGATCTGGCATTCGCTCTCTCCAAACGACCCCATGACGCACAACGGGGCTATTCGCCACACAGGAAAAATAAGACGATTTCCCATCTGACCTCTCCAGCAATCTAACATAGCTAGCACCGTCTCAGGCATTACCCAAGTAACACCAAAAGAGAGAAAATGGCACTCCATAAATCTCGTGCCACATCACAATGCAAAAGAAGATCTATAGATTCGTCACTCCTCTTACACATGCAGCACCACCCCCACCACTAAGACTCCTCTCTTACGCAGATTATCCACTATCAAAATCTTACTAAGAGCTGCCGTCCACACAAAGAAACACTCGCATAAAGAACTTTAAATTTCCAGATATTCCTCCAAGGAAGAGGCCCCGAAGTAGACAGCTCATGAAAAATGAACGCACCTCGAACTTCTTTCATTTTGAGGGATCCACCGAATACAATCCTCCCCCCTAATCGCCGTATGAAGGAATAAACAACCAAAAAATGAAATCAACACCTCAACCTCCTAATCTTGAACAGCTCGTGAAAAAGGCACATTCCAAAGCACAACCCATTGAAAATCTCCATATTATCCAATACCCTCGCCTCCTTACACCGATCAATGCGAAACAACTCGGAAAAGCATCCTTCAGAGATTGAGTGCCACACCAAACATCATGCCAGAAGCTAATAAGGGAACCATCTCCAACATCAAAAAAAAATAACTCGAAAACACCCCCCCCCCCCCCAAATATGTTTCCACACTTCAACACCAAAAGGCCCTCCACTTCCTTAGAACACCAACCTCCATTCAAACTAACAATTTGCTTCCACTACCAACCGCCAGAACGCTTCTTTTTCTGTAGCAAACCCCACAACCATTTACCCAACAGTGCTTGATTAAACTTACACAAATTACGAACACCCAATCCACCAAACTGCAAGGAGAACAAATCTGTGACCACTTAACCAAATGGAACTTGAACTCCTCAGTGAGACCACCATAAAGAAGGATAACTCGAAACACACCCCCCCCCCCCCCAAATATGTTTCCACACTTCAACACCAAAAGGCCCTCCTACTTCCTTAGAACACCAACCTCCATTCAAACTACCACATTTTGCTTCCACTACCAACCGCCAGAACGCTTCTTTTTCTGTAGCAAACCTCCACAACCATTTACCCAACAGTGCTTGATTAAACTTACACAAATTACGAACACCCAATCCACCAAACTGCAAAGGAGAACAAATCTGTGACCACTTAACCAAATGGAACTTGAACTCCTCAGTGAGACCACCCCATAAAAGTCTCGTTGGGGTTTCTCTATCTTGTTTGCCACACCCACCGGAATAGGAAACAAGGATAACAAATAAGTGGGTAAATTCAACAAAGTGCTTTTTATCAGCGTCAGCTTCCCACCCTTTGACAAATAAAGCCTCTTCCAACCGGCCAGTCGCCTTTCCATATTCTTGAAGATACCATTCCATATAGCAGTCAACTTATAAGGTGCCCCCAACGAAAGGCCCAAGTACTTCATCAGAAGCCGAGCCACTTTACACCCGAAGAGGCTAGCCAAACTGTCTATGTCATTCACCTCACCAATAGGTATAATCTCTGATTTGGACAAGTTTATTTTTAAACTCGAGACCGATTCAAAACATAGAAATAGGCATCACAGATTACAAATGTGATCCTCATTGACGCCACAAAAGATTAGAGTATCATCGGCGAATAATAAATGTGACACAACCATACCTGCGTTATTCCTTAAGCCCACCGAAAAACCATCCATGAGACCCCTGGATTTAGTGGCAGCCATCATCTTGCTCAAAGCCATCACAAAAAGCAAAGGGGATAATGGATCCCCTTGTCTTAGTCCTCGATCACTACTAAAGAATCCCGAAGGGGTTCCATTAAACAAAATAGAAAAACGCACTGTGGAGATACAAAACGCTATCCACACTCTCCATTTCCCTCCAAAACCACATCTTTGTAGCACATATAAGAAAAACTCCTAATTAACAGGATCATAAGCCTTTTTTAAATCAAGTTTACATATCAAACCTGGGACCCCAAATCGAAGGTAGCTGTCCATGCATTCATTTGCGATCAGGAACGAATCCAAAATATGTCTCCCCTGAATAAAAGCATTTTGTGACTTAGAAATGATCTTGTCCAACACATGTTTCAATCTGTTTGCTAACACCTTAGAGATGATCTTATACACAGCACCCACTAGACTGATAGGACGAAAATCCTTGAGGTCCAAACGCTCCCACTTTCTTAGAAATGAGGGAAATGAAGGTTGCATTCAGACTTTTCTCAAAACTCCCTTTGCTATGAAATTCTTGAAAAACCGCCATAATATCCTTTTAAAGAACAACCCAACATGCTTTAATAAAAGCCAAAGAAAACCCATCGGCCCCCGGGGCCTTTTCCCCATTCATAGCTTGAACCACCTCAAACACTTCATTCTCTTCAAAATCTCTTTCCAACCAAGATCCTTCCTCAGCACTAAGGGAATGAAAAGAAAGACCATCGGGCTTTGGCCTCCATCTACATTGCTCGGAATACAAGTGAGAATAAAACTGAACTATATGAGTCTTCATAGTTGGAACATATGACGTCAAGGACCCATTTATCAACAAAGACTCAATAGAATTATTCCGTCTATTCGAATTCGCCACTCTATGAAAGAGTTTGGTATTCTTGTCCCCCTCTCTTAACCATAGAGCCCTAGACTTTTGTCTCCAACTTACCTCTTCACACAGTAGCAGCCTTTCCAACTCCTTAGTGAGATCAAGCTTTTTCAACTTACCTCTTCACACAGTAGCAGCCTTTCCAACTCCTTAGTGAGATCAAGCTTTTCCATATTTTCTTCCTCAGACAAAGCTCTTCTCTCCCCAATGTCATCAATCTCACGAAGACCTTCCAGCATAGACTTCTTGCGCTTCCCTACATGCCCAAAAACTTTTGCATTCCACTTCCTCAAATCAGCTTTCAGAGCTTTCAATTTGCATGCCAAAACAAAACTAGGGCAGCCTTGAAATTGGTAAGACAGCCACCAAGCTTTCACCAAATCCGCAAAACCCTCAGACTTCAGCCACATATTTTCGAACTTGAAATAGCCACCATCTCTCTTCGTCACCCCACAATCAAGCAAAATGGGAAAGTGATCCGACAATAGTCTAGGGAATCTCCTCTGAAAGCTCTAAAAATTGAAAGCTCTAGAGGGAAGTACTTCTAGAGCAAGGAGAATGCAAGTTTGTTCCGATGCTGCATTTTTCCAATTAGTTTTTTGATTAATCTTTTGGTAGCCTTTCTTGCATTCTTTTGATGGGTTACGTAGGATATTTTTACATTGAAGCGAAATCTTTTGAGATCCGATCAGGCGTGGGGAATGGTGATTTTCAATTATCCGAGTGGAGCGGAGGAATTGTCCGGTCGGTTGTCATGAGTTTTCAAACCGTGGTCTGGATGCTGAAAATGGTGGAGGAACTGTGGTCCGGTGATCTTGAGGCGGAATTCTGTCGGTCTCGCAGGATTGGAGACGCTGTGCTCGTCTTACAAAAGTGGCAAAATGACTTCGGAAGGTTTGTGGAAATCACAGAGTCCAGTGGTGGGAGGCAACGCAGCTATGTTATCATTCCGGAGGGCCGCGATGGCCGTGGATGGCACCATTATATTACGCAGTTGAGAAAGTTGGTGAAGCACGTTGAACAGAAAAGTTTTGCTAGAAAGAATGTTATACCTCTACCGGTTCAGCCACAAGTGGTGGAGAAGAGGGGACGGATGTTGCAGAAGTGGTGGTTGGGGAAGGGCAGAAAAAGGAATTAGAGAAAAGAAGCGAGGGTGGATTTCGAGTCCTGAATGAGCTTTATGAGGGTGCTAAACAAGGTTATATATCATAGTAAATATGTAGACTCGTGTGCAATCATGCATATTATGTTTCCTCATTAATATCTTTAGGAACTCTGTCAACTCAACAAAGAACAACACTTGATTCTGTAATTCATGTGGATGAGAGAGAGTTTTGAACTAGGAGAAAATATATTTTGCTCCTCTGTGAAAAGCCCATAAAACCCGGAAGGCCCATGAAGTTTACTTTGTGACAGTCAACCCCCTGTGGTCAATACCAAACTGAAAAGTCAACATGTTAACTATTCATGACTTTCTAACCAATTGGACATCAAGATGCTACCAACCTATTTTACACTCACCCAACTTATCATCCTCTATATCAATTGATTTTATACTTTTTATTGAATAAAATTTTTACTAGTTTTTAATTTCTTGTTCCTTGTCTTTCCCTTGAACTTCCTAAACAACACAACAAAGATCAACTTTTTCTCTCTGTAACTGACAGTAATGCACCCTTCGTAGATCACCATGATTTGCTTCTTCTCCCTCTTCCTCCCTAACCTAGGTCCCTTTCAGTTTCAACCTTCAAAACCACAAACTCTGAATCACCCTTCCTCTTCATCTTCGTCTTATCCCCACTCCTTAGTTCCAACCCATGAAACCCAATTGAACTCTAAATCTCCGCAAGCTAACCAATAAGAAAGGATGCCAGAGATTGACCATGACGGTGACAGCGACGGATATACTTATGCTGCCAGAGATTCCTTTTTCTTTTTTTTTTTTCTTTTGATGAATCAAACCTTCCATATATCACATTAGAGCCTCAATGGCTAACGGCCTAAGACTTCCAGATCTCTCAATCCACAACTCACAATGCCTGGCTAAGGGCCTCAAAGTTGGAAAGTTATCAAACCAGGAGTAAATCTCCAACTGGTCTTTTCATCTGCCCTCCCCCAGAAAATGCACGGAATATTCACTCTCTCATTCTTTACAAGATTTCCCAAATGGTGCTAGAAAAGTTTTTGGAAAAGAATGAAAGACTACAATAGAGAATATTATTCATTATGTTAACGGAGGTCGAATATAATAATTGCAGAACATAACCGCCACATCAAAAGGTTGGTTAGTTAACTGCTTTTGCAGAGATGCAAGTCTATGAGCTGTGAAGCTATCCTGGTGGACGCTTCACCCCTCTGCCTTTGAAACTTAGCACAATCAAGCTAACATTTTGATCTTCCACAAGAATGAAGCACCTTATGGTGGCTGCCACTTGATGGAAAGTCAACATTAAACAAATACGTACTGCACATATCGTGTAAATCCACCCAACTATCAATGGACAAATTATAGAAACATCCTCAATAAACCAATGTTTTCTCATGGTTCCTCTAAAAAGACTAATAAAGAAGCAAGCAAATATGGACTAAAGGAATTTCTTTCCACTGAGATGTAATCAAAGGAAAAAGCACTTACACTGATGGCATTCGTTTGAATAACCTAAGATCCCATACATCTTGAGGTATGATATATATGTTTATTAGATCCTGGAAGAAGAATATGCAAAATAAAAACAATTTTAGATTGAAAATATGTACACTGATGCAGATGGACTATTACAGAAGCCATCACCTAATTACTAAGAAAAAAGACTATTGCAACGAAAGTGCAAGAACACAGTTTAACAGAATATATTCTTGCACTCACATATGAAATTATGTTTCCAAGAAGCACTAAAGCAGCATCTATCTGCATTGAAATATCAAAATGAACATTAAAGTGGGAGCTAGAACAAATGAGTAGAAGAAACTTGCAACCTATATTTGTAAAATTTCCCTCAATATCATATATTAACAATACCACAAACAAAACTTACAACTCCAGTTACATTGCTGAATATTGGCAACCCATGCATTAGACAGCTCCATATTACTTGCCAACTACAGTCATTCTGCACAATTTTAAAAAAATCTGAGCCAGTGTAGTTTCCAGTAAGAGGAAAAAAATTAATCAGAGCAATGAAAGAAGTTCTTCACTTATAGCATTTTATAATTTCTTGTGATAAGTAAAACTTTTTATTGCAAAGAAAAAGAAGCTCAAGTACATGGGAAGTGCACAAAAGAATCCCTACAAGAAACTCAAGAATTTTACAATTCCTTATAAATATAAAAATGAAAGACCTAGCCCAAAGGAAAAATCAATAAAATATTGTTGTGTATTCCAAATATAAGGCAATATTTGGGATTCAATGGATGATGCCTATGAAGGTTATAGATGTGTTCCTTTGTTGGAAGGGTTTATTTAGATGGCATAGTAATAAAATCAAGTGGGTTGGGGGTTAGAAACCTAATTCGGTTTAATCGAGCCCTGATGGGTAAATGGCTATGGTGTTATGCTACGCAAAGTGAGGCTATCTAGAAATTGGTGATAGACACTAAATATGACAGTTTAAAGGGAGGTTTATATTCCAAGGAGGTAATAGGAACATTTGGAGTGGGAGTGTGAAAATATATAAGGGGGTGGGAAAGGCTTTCAAAATTTGTTAGATTTGAGGTGAGCTATGGGTCACATCAGTTTTTTGCATGATGTGTGGTGTAGAGAACAATCATTGGAGATTTCTTGTCCGAATTTGTTTAGTATCACACGTTGTAAGGACACGTGGGTGGATGATCATTAGAAATTCCGAAATGGAAGGATTAAATGGAATATAATTTTTACTATACCCGTTCAAGATGGGGAGGTGGATATGGTTTTCTCTTTCTTTGAGATGTTGTATTCTCTCACAATAAGGCAAGGAGACATGGATAGAATATGTTGGATCCCTTCCAAGAGGCCCAAGTTTGAAGTGAAGTCATATTATCATTTGTTAACCATATCTACAGGTTTCCTGTTTCTTTGGGAGAGTATTTGGAGAGCTAAGGCTATTAACCATATCTACAAGTTTCCTGTTTCTTTGGGAGAGTATTTGGAGAGGTAAGGCTCCTTCAAGAATAGCGTTTGTGGATGGCGGCATTAGGAAAAATACTAACATTGGATAACTTGAGGAAGCGAAATATTATTGCAGTGGATTGGTGTTGTATGTGCAAGAAGAGTGAGGAATCCATCGATCACCTTCTTTTTCATTGTAAAGTAGCAAAAGATTTATGAAGCTCACTATTTAATTTGTTTTGTGTGGATTGGGTTATGCCAAGAAGGGTGAAAGAGTTGTTGATGAATTGGGCAGGTAAGGTACAGCGTCGTAACATTTTGGAAGTTTGGAGGTTGGCTCCTTTATGTTTAATATGCCATATTTGGAGAGAGCAAAATGCACAAAGCTTTCAAGAGAGAGAGACTTGGGGGTAGAGCTGGAAAAAAAATTATATTAAACACCCTTTACACATTAATAGCAACACATAATAGTTTGCCTTTTCTAGTTATTCTGACTTTTTTTGAACATTTGTTCTTCTTTTTCTACTAAATAAGAGATTCTCTTGTGTACTTCATGTGTACTGGAGTTACGCCCCTTTGCGCTTTTCATTGAGATTAAATTACTTATAAAAAAAAAATGTCACTCCTCTATGTAATGTGGATGTTTTGGAGGTAAAGGAACAACCAAGCTTATAATGGTGTTTTGTTTTTCACCCTTCAGCTTAAATCTTTATTCTTGAGATCATTGTATGAGCGGATGCTTGCATTAGCTTGCTTTCTTATTCTTCTTCATCTATTCTTAATTGCTGCAACTACTCACTGTTTTAGTGTTTGGGATTTTAACAAACCCCACAACCAGATGAACAAATAGCCCAACCCAAGTTTCATTTCCTGATTCTCCACACAAATAATTTTCGAGCACCACTAAATAACAATACATCAACACCCTAAACCTTTTTTAAAAAAAGTGATCAAAAGCTGAAAGTCTGCGACTTCAGGTGCTGTCTGTGTTAGAGATACATTCAAGAAAAAGGCAGAAATAAAAAATACCTCATTCAAAGTAGAAGAAGACCTCAATGATATCTCCCCCTTTCCATCAGGAAGCAGCAGTACAGAAGAGAGTTCCTGCAAACTCCTTTTGATGCAATTAAATATACATATGAGCTCAAAGGGAAAAGTGAGGGGCAGAGAAGAATCAAAGTGTGCTAGTCAAATTAACCAATAGCCGCTGATGCGGACGTATGGACATACAATGGGGATGAACTCCTAACACTATCGAAAATTGAAACCAAGAAGCAACCAGTGCCTCGCATAATAACAGACATGCTTAAAACATACAAAGATTTTAGATAAAAAGTAATGAATGGTTATACTAAATCAGAGTATGTACCGCAGAGTCCACAGCAATCCATCATAAGCATGCCCCATGTTGGCATCATTCAAAATTCTGCAATACATTCCCACTTGTCAGTCCAATAAAGAACAGAACTTAAGCAACCTCAAATTCTTTGTTATGGTGACATGTATGGCTATGGGACATGGGCATGCATAACCAAATGAGGATTTGTAACTGTGTTACACTAAATCCAGTACGTCATAGAACCAAGAAAAAGCCTTAACAACTTATGGTCAAGCATCAATTATCTAAACAAACATGCATGGATGCTCAAATTCATGCATGGACACATGCAACTCAATCAACTGATTGATACATAGATATGAAACTTTTCTTACCAAAGGCAAGCATGATCAAACAAGGGCAGATTTTCATCTGCTAAACATCATGAAGTTCAAAGATGTTGTGTATGTCTTCAAAAATATTCAATTAAATATGAAAGGAAATTATTATTGAGTAGAAAACTTCATGTAAGGTTCCATAGTATCTGACAATAGTTCACAAGAAGAAGAAAATGGAAGTGGTAAAACTAGAATGGAGAAGACTCTAGCATTCCTTTGTTCTTAGATACAGTACATTTTCAAGGGCAACAACATTAATCCCGGGTAGAGAGAGAAACCTTAAAAGAGACAATAAATCTAATAGAAACAGGACAAGAACACAATCATTGTACAATCACCCCTATCTATAATATGAAAAGAATTACCTTTCAAAGCTTGAGCATATGCCCTCGAACCAGTAGACCAAAAGATCTTTGCTAATGCGAGTGTGGTAGTTGCGAGTAAGACAACAGAATGCAGCACTCCTATAGTACAGTGATTCACATTAATATGATATGATATCAAATATAGTATATTAAAAGAAGAAAATTAAAAAAAAAAAAATGTCAGTCAGCACATACATCCGTGCATAAATTTTTTTTTTTTTTTAATAAGCCATCCGTGCATAAACTAATATGTGCATGTATAAATAATGATATCAAAAGATGTCCAAAAGAACTTTGTCGATGATACAAGCATCTAATCAAATATGACTAAATCCAAGCAAAATGTAATTATATTCGTTAAAACTCCAATTACATCAATGAAGCTTAGTTCACGTCAATCACCCACAACCACCTCAAGATAAAAATCATTAAATGTCCAATAGAAAGTCATTACAAACTCAAAAATACTTGCAAATTGTACAACATATTATTTTTATAATTATGCATAGTTATCGAGAATCTGTCCCTAATAATTAACTTGGGTAGTTTACACTTATGAGGAAGGATTTCTCCATCATAGTTATAGATTCACTTCATAATACCTTAAGCAAAATCTGAAGGTTGCTTGACAGACCTATTAAACTAATTCAGATAAAACATCTTGCTTAATTCACAAAGAAAACTAGTTCAATGTTCTTCAAGCTTTCAGAAAACTTGTTTACACCTTGTTATTGAAGACTTTTTGGTAGATTCTTCTTTTTGTTCTTTGTGATAATCTTTAGACCTTACACACATACCTGTCTTCTTTATAATTTATATATGCTTAACAGCTAAGAAGGGGAAAGAAACGAAAAAGATCTTTTAAAGTTATAGACATATATACATCTATGCATCTATACATATGACATGTAAATCATGGAAAGAGGGACCAGACTCTTACTTTCATACTCTTCCATTTGATTATACTATTTTGTTTTGTCTCTAAGTTTTTTTTTTTTATGAATAATAATAATTTTATTGAAAGAAAATGACAAAGCCCTTGTACACAAAAAATATACAAGAGAGCCGAATACCCTAAAGGCTAATATCTCTAAGCAGAACTAATATTTATAAGTTGTAGTAACATATTAAAAACCATAATTACTCTGCCGGTCCTGAATGGTGGTATTCAAGGGCAGAACTACATGGTGGCTTGGGGGCTTCCATGTTTTCCCCCATTTTTTTTAAATTAAATTTTGACACCCCACCCCCCCCCCCCCAACAAAAAAAATTTAAATTTTTTCAGTTTTAGCCTCCTAAACTTCAAATGCTAGTTCCGCCCCGGTGGTATTGCATGCAATCAAACCTCAACTCTATTAAGTATTGATTTCAACTGCTCCAAATCAGCAAAATTATCATGATCTAATTCATAAGGAGTGTTATGTAAGGAACAGACAGATGGTTGGTAAAAGTGAATATATATACATATGTGTGTGTGCACGCACGGGGTGTTGGCTTAACTTGTAAAGGTATATTGAATTCTAAAAAAAAAAAAGTTTCTCACTGATGACCCTCTTCCTAAAACACATCCATCAACCATGGGCAATGTTAAAACAACCATTATCATGGCATGACTATGTGATAGCATAAAGGAAGACATGGACGATAGTTTCTCCCAACTCTAATAAGAACACTTTCCACTTGAATCGTAATACTAAAATTTAAGGGAATGCCTTCTTCAAACAATCTTCATCTAAAGATACTCCCTCTAAGACAACAAAGAATTCCTCCACGAAACCAACCATTGACATAAGCATATTGCAATTGCCCAGCCTTGATGATCCTCCTCCTAAATGACATCCATCCACCGTGGTCAATGTTAGAACAACTATTCTATCACGACACAACTATGTTTTTTATAAGTAATTCAAATTCATTAAAAGAGCTTAAGGGCACAACCCTAGTACACAGGAAATATACAAGAGAACCCCTTAAAGTATAAAAAACGAATAACAAAACTCCAAAAAATGAGAAAAACTACAAACAAGCAATCTAAACAATGCTAATATCCATGTATACAAAGATTGGTACATCATCTTCTTTAACACTAACATCGCCATCTCACGATCTTCAAAGCTTCTTGTGTTCCTTTCTCTCCAAATACACCACACTAAACATAAAGGAGCCAACCTTCACAATTCCAAAATCATACGTTGTCCCAATTGTCCCCTCCAATTCACCAACCAATCTCTCACCCTTCGAGGCATAACCCATATAACCCCAAACAACTGAAAAGGTGAGCTCCATAATTCTCTTGCCACCTCACAATGAAGAAGAGAATGATTAATAAACTCCCCACTTTTCTTCCATATACAACACCAATCCACCAGAG
Organism: Betula pendula; assembly: GCA_900184695.1. Classification (NCBI taxonomy): domain Eukaryota; kingdom Viridiplantae; phylum Streptophyta; class Magnoliopsida; order Fagales; family Betulaceae; genus Betula; species Betula pendula. Next base: position 187,332 of record FXXK01000891.1, read on the forward strand.
TAACATGTCTCTTTCGTAAATTATCCAAAGTTAAGATTTTTCCTAAAGCTGTTGTCCACACAAAGAACGCCACTCTCAAGGGAGCCTTAGCTTTTCAAATACTCTTTTACATAAATTGAAAATTCACCGGAGTAGACAACACCTGAGAGTAAGACTTCACTTCAAAAGATTTCCTTTAGAAGGAATGCAACTCATTTTATCTTCACCTCCTTGCCTTACTCTTTGGGAATACAATTTAAAGAAATCAAAGACCACTTTCACCTCCCAATCATATACAAGTATACAAGTCTTGTAAAGCAAATATTCCAATGAATGTTCCCATTCTAGAACTGCATATGATCTGCCACCCACACATCCATAAACCGAGCAATAGTGAATAATTCTAGAACAAAGAATTTCAAAGGCTCCTCCCCACACCATAAATCATGCCAAAACCACACCATAGATCCATCTCTCAACTCATACCTCACAAATTTAGAAAAATCTTCCCACCCTCTCCTCATACTTTTCCACACTCCCACACCATATGGCCCTGCAACCTCCTTAGAACACAAACCTCCCCCCAAACTATCATATTTTGTATCCAACACCGATCTCCACATAGCCTTCCTCTTCATAACATACTACCACAACCACTTACCCAAAAGGGCTTGGTTAAACTGAATCATATTTTTCACTCACCCCCTTTGCTGATTGGAGTACAAATGTTTCAACCACTTCACTAGATGAAACTTAAACTCTCCCCAATACACCCCCCCCCCCAAACAACCCCCAAAACAAAATTACTTTGATGTTTTTCTAGTCGATTAGCCACCCCAACCAGAATAGAAAAAAGATAAGTAATATGTTGGTAAATTCGAGAGAGTAATTTTTATCAAAGTCAACCTTCCTCCCTTTGATAAATAAAGCCTCTTCCAACCCACCGAAAACAATTAAAACCACTGACAATTGCACAATTTCGCAGGAAATTCACCGGATACGGGCAGACGTCGCCCCAAAGTGACCTTAAGGACTCCCTTTGATAAAAGATCGCAGCTGTTGTGGTCTTTGAGCAGGGGCTGCTGGACATTCCTTTGGTAGGAGGCCGGGGAAAGACCACAACAGCCACCAGAAACAACTAAAACCACTGATAATTGCCAAATTTCGCAGGAAATTCACCGGATACAGGCAGACGTCGCCCCAAAGTGATCCGAAACTGCTGGAGAAAACCAGCACCCACTAAGGCAACCGAGAACCAACAACATAACAAACACCACCAAAGACCACTACACATAGCCAAGCACCAAGAACCGCCGTGAAAACGCATGGCTAACTTCTTTTTTCACACACCGAAGAGCATGATGAATAGCTCTTTTAGAGCTTCATGAAGGCACTGCCCGTGTGGGCTTATTGCCCACACAGGCAATGCTACTAACAAAGAAGACTCCCCAAGACATGAAGGGATTAGAGAGGAAAACAAAAAATAGAGAGGAAAACTACTACTACAAACAAAGGACCAAGGATCTAAATCCTAAGGCTCTAATACCATGTTTTATTTTGCATGAACGGTTTAGATAGAAGAGTTGGAGGCACATTACTGTGTTGTTCTTCTTCACATACCGTAACGTACCACACACTTCTTATTATATAGGTTTGGAGAAATATCACAATGACCAAAATACCCCCAAACCCTAATCACTCACAAACCCTAATAACTCTTCTAACACATGTAAATCTTCCCTTTTGTAGATGTCCCAAAAAAGATGTTCCCTTTCTTTTTTTTTCTTTTTTGATAAGTAATTTATATTGAATCAAAGCGCAGAGGGGCGCAACCCTAGTACATTGGAAGTCTATAAGAGAACCCATATTTTAAAAAGAAAGAAGAACATAAATCTAAAAACTCAGCAAAGGTAGAAGCCTGTGTAGTATTCCAAGTTACTCTCCAAGTAAACAATGTTTGCAACATCTGCCTCTTCAACTCTAACAAGCCAATCTCTCTATCATCGAAACTCCTTGCGTTCCTCCCACGCCAAAAACACCACATCAAACACGAATGAACCAACCACCATAAATGTATAGCCTCACGGTTACCCGATTGTCCCTTCCAACAACCTAACAACTCACTCACACTGTGAGGCATCACCCAAGCTACACCAAACAACTAAAAAAACACAGACCACAATTCGAAAGCAACCTCACAATGAATGAATAAGTGATCAATCGACTCTCCACTTGTTTTGCACAAATAGTACCACTCCATCACAATGACTTGCCTCTTCCGCAAATTATCCAAGGTTAAGATCTTCCCCAAAACCGCCGTCCACACGGAAAAAAGCCACTCTCAGGGGAGCCTTTCACATCATAATTCACCGAGCTTTCCAACCACTTTAATTCCCGAGTTCCTCTAACCCCCGTTCTCCCACCCACATCATTTACCAAACCCACCCCACCGTGAGCACGAGTAGCCTCAATATCAGTAAACAGGGCCACCAGTTTATCCTCAATCCCATCACGTGATAAGCCCACAACATGACAGAACTCCATCACCCTCTTCACCACCCAAGCTGGAGCCTCTGAATGAAACCCTTCCTGTTGATCCATCACCGCCAAAGGTGCACTTCCAGCATCACAGTTCCCCTTCCTTCCTCCTTTGCCCAGTTCACCATAGCCAGTGCATCCTCACCTCCACCCCATCCCTTCTCACCTCCTCGTCCTCTACCAACTTGCTGGCATAGGCATAGGCATCGGCCTTTTCTGCCCCCGAAGAGTTGCCTAACTCCTTACTTGATACCTTTGGCACCTCAGATAGCACCTCCTCGTGAACGCCAGCCTGTGGGGCAGCTATAGCCACCACGACAACCTCTGAGTCAAAGACAAAGTCCAAACAAGCCATTGCCGTTGTTTTCTCCGAGCAGGTGAGAAGCTCATCGGCCGACTCAAACGTTGTCTCAGCAGACTCTGGGCTAGAATCAACCTTCTCTTCCAACACCTCCGCGCACGGCAAGCCCTTTGTCTACACACCCAAAAGCCATTTCAACGCCACGCTCTATGCTGACCTCGACTGGTCCTTTTGATCACTCACACCTTCACCACCCGCGGGAACAAGATCACCCCTCTTCAGTAGCGTTATCGGGCTTCTATATAGTTTTCCGACCCACCCAGCGTTGATCACGGAAGCTTCTGGAATAGACACAAGCTTCTCCGGCACCAGCGGCAAGTTCTACACCACCGGACTCCGGCGACTATATACCGAGAGACCATGTGTCCCCATGCTATCAGCCCCTTGGGCCCCACTACGGCCCAAACATGGTTTCTCTCCCGCGCCCACTAAGTCCACGTCTTTGCCTTTCGCTGTTGTTAATGGGCCGGTTGTCTCAAGGTGCCCATAGCCCATAGAGCTCGAATCGAGTAGGCCCAGAAGCCTATTAGCTTCTTCCTTAAAAGAACGCAACATTGACCATAAGGATTCTAATTCAAAACCTCCCTTCAAATACTGTAACGGCAAAATCACATCTCCAGCCTCACTCGCAAGATTCTCGGCTGAGGATGGCGACACCTTCCTTCCAAGAGCTTCCTGGTTTGGCAACAAGTTAGATGCGCCACTGCCTATTTTACCCTTGCTCACCTCTAACTTTTCCTGACAATGCCCTTTCCCCACTAGCACCGCCGCGTAAACCTCTCACCCTTCTCCACCGTTCACTTCTGCACGGGACAATCCCTAGTTATCTCCACCAGTTTCGCCCTACCGGCCTGCTCTTTCTCATATGACTTCTCGACTCGTCTCAGCTGAGATAGGCACTTCGCCCATCCACTACCTTTTCTCCCCAACGATAAAATGACGAAGCTGCGACGCCCACCATCTCCGTATTCTGACAGTTCCAAGAACCTGCCATGCTGATTCCCACGCCGATGCAATATATGCACCGTCGTACCCACACGGAACGTCCTGCAAAATTCTTTCGCATCACCCTCTAATCGCAATGCTTCCATCGAACTCACAAACCAGCCGATGCTTAGACGACTCAAGTGCACTGCTCGAAACAATCCACAGCTACGTCAATCGGATGCTTCCATCTCCAATCGTAGAGTGAAACTCAAAAGATTTTGCTTCCACATAGAAGAAACCCAAATACCCCATAGTAACAATCAATCTCTACAAACTTTTAACATCTTACCATAATTAAAAGGTCACTAAGGAGAAATATTGACTTCTAGTTTCTAAAACAAGTGTATACAATCATAAATAGTTTTCAAATACACTTCATTGAAAAAAACAAAGATGAAAAACTTTTAACGCTAATTTAGGAGACCTATGCATTTTTCTGTAAAAGATAAAGCAACAAATGAAGTCCCCTAAATAAGCTTACAAAGATGGACAAATAATATGGGATGGAGGCAGTAACGTATGTGTCACATTGGAAAATAATGGGATAACAACAATATTTATTCATCCATATGAAGAAAAAAAAAAAGGTCAAATGACATAATAAACAACAACATTAGACTTCATACCTACTTAAAACTTACCAGAGCCATTTTCCTTTCATGAGAGCCTCTTTTAGATGGGCAGAAGCATGCTCCCTCTTAACCCGCTTTTGAGTTGATGGTGCTTTGGCTGTGTCAACACATGCCTGAGGAGTGAAATCATATTAGCCAGCCACCAGGGCTTCTCTCCCACCACATAAAATAAAAGACAAATAAAAATAACTCGTAACTCTTCTGAAGATGTCTGCTCCAACTTACCTAAATGAAAAATACTAGGGACTCGAGAATTATATATAAAAATGACATAGATGGTAGTGGTGCAGGACACAAAACTAAACCAATGAAAGTTAGCAGAAATTCTGCAAGACCAACAAGGGCAATTTTACAAGAGCATACCAAATAAATCTAAATCCTTAAATAAATTAGCCAATTTTATAATCCACCAATTGTTAACAAAGGCCCTTGAAGTTACTCTATGTAGCCTTCAGATCGACAAGAAGGTCCACAATACAGATAAATCAGAGTAGATCAAACAGCATAAAAAAATAAAAAAGCAGGTACAAGGTACAGAGCGTGTGGAATAACTACCCGAAAAAATACAACAGCTGCAAGTTCCACCAAACCACACTGTGAACTACTCAAAGTCCCAAACTTATCATCCTTAGTTGCATCACTCCTGAACATAGATTATATACATCAATCAGAGCATATCAAAAAACTCCAGCAATAATAACTTGACAAAATAAAAGAAGATCAGAGAGGGAATAAAAACACTCACCAAGGCACACCAGTGCTGGATATATTGCTCTGATCTAGATCCTTACAAACTACATCCAGAAGTTGTTCAACCATAGAACTCCCATCAGCACCACCTCTAGTTAAATTTAGTTGTAACTTTGCGTACAGAATAAGAGCATCCTGCAAAAGAAAAATATGCACATTTCATATGTAATACACCCACACATTAGCATTTTGAAACAGTCATGTGTTACTTAAAAATGGCTAAACTACATATTTTGACACAGGCTAGGTTCCAATTTTGCTCTATAAATTTTAAAAAATTTCAATTTCATCTGTGAAAATTCTGAGCGATGTAATCCTTCCATCCACCCATCACAATAATTAATGGTGTAGATTATCAGCAATTCTATGATGGCATTGTCAACAATTTGAACACAAGGACTACATAATTCAAAAATTAAAAATCTCAATCAAAATGTTGAAACATTTTAAAATCCCCTTCAGTATTCAAAGAAAAATTGTTTGACCATTAATGGATCAAGCGAGGTATTGATTTCTCTCTTTTCATATCAGGAAAAAATTTGAACTTTTTAAAATCTAAGGCGCAAATTGGAACCCATCACAAATTTCAATGACCAAAACTAGACTTCAGCCATAAAAAATAGACAAAAAACCAGAATATGCATAAAAACCTTAAGTGCTCGATCATGGGTTGTCATCCAACAATGGAATACAAATTGCTGCACAGCATTATGGATTTGCAAGGATTGACAGCCTAAATTTGGACCATCCTTTAACAAGAATGTATTGATACACTCAATAAGCTTGCGCGAGATCTTTCCCTCGTCCCTGAACAAGCAACAAAAAGGGAAAGACAGCATGTACACAGTCATTATCAGCAAAAAGAAATCCTAATAAAACATTTCATGTTAATAGGAAAACCAACCAAAAAAAAAAACAAAGAGCAGGCAGAATTCATGACTTACCTTACGAAAGAGAAAATCGCAACAAACTCCTTAATAATATCTTCTCTAAGATTATCAGGGAAATCTCCAGGAGGATTTTCCAACAGTGAATGGAGAGTAAGGATGCATCGAAATACCTCCTCTTTGGGATTATATTGATTATCATTCTTCCCAGCCAAGCTAGCTTCCACCTTCTCCATGTAAAGAAGCACCAAGCCTTTGAAAATGAAATTACACAAGTGAGAGTAGATTGAATAATGGCACTTTTTTTAACAATTACAAAGAAATGTGCCTCAGGATTATTTTAAAAGAAAAACTTACTGCAATATATGCGCCTTCTCATGTGAAAACGATAATCTCTAACTGTCAAAAGATGCCGGAGAACAATCCCATATTCTGACTGAAAGCTTGGAACATTGCTTAAGACATCCCAGATGTGATTAAAAAGTGATTTTACCACAGATAACAAAGGCAACACTTTTCCTGGAATGGTAAACACAAAAACTATGAATTTGCTCCTAACATCAATACCATGAAGAAATTAAATCTGTTAAAGGATACGTATAGCTCCATAGCTAACAATCATGTCAGGATGATGAAACACAGAATTCTTTAAACAATCCCCCATTTTGTGTTTTGAACATTGTGATCTTATGATTCGATTACGTTACAAGAAACCACCATCAACTAAGTTACATTCAGGTTAGTATACACTGTGCTCTGTAAACAAGAAAACGGAGCATCAGTTAACAAAAAACTGGCAACCCTGTTAGACTTTATTTGTTTGATTAAAATGTTTCACAGAAACAAAAGTATTCAGTTCAACCTTTCCAATTGTCAAAGTTTTGCATTGTACAAAAGACCTTCTCCAATGAGAAGCCAAGTGGTTTCCTAATAAACACTTATTGTATATCAATCTACAAGTCAATTTAATACACATTTGAAATTATTTTCAGAATTAAACAGAAAAAATGACTCCCCTAATAACGCTTAAAGCAAAACAAAAATAAAAATAAAAAATAAATGGCCTAATAATTCTTCAAACAAAACAAAAAATAATAAAATAAAATACAAAAGGTTGAATGAATAAGATTCCAATACTGGCCACCTGTTGCCATTTCAATGATTGAGACAGACAACTTTTATCGTATAACTTACTTGACACGTAATTTCAATAATAATATAAACCATATAGAACCATCTCATTCAATCACTACCTGAAAATTTAGCATCTTCAGCTCGTTGGACAACAATGCGAAGAGTCCTTGCATAGATCAATTTTGGCAATCGTCGCTTGCTCGAGGATATTTCCGACAATGCACATTGAATCAGCAAAGTAACAAGAAAAGGCCATGTTTCAGCTGAAAAAACAATACAAAACCATTCACGTTTGTTTTTGACAGTTCTTTGTGCAATGCCTATAAAAATAGGTGTGCTTTTGATGAAAATTAGATCTTACAGTGAGGGATTTCATCAGGTCTTAGCCTTGCAGTGTTCTGACCAAGAAATTTAGAAAAGGGAACCGATGTTTCTCCTTCTAACCACGTATTCAACAACTTTATCCCTTCCTATACACATACTTTATATCAGAACAAGAATTAAACAAAAAGAAACATAGACTAACGTTCATTTGATACCATTAATTTAAAGGAAATAATAACAAACTCATATTTTGAACTCTTCACCCAAGAAAACATAATCATTTACACAGCCAAGCAAACTGGCTCAATTGAGAAGAGTACTGTATTCATTCCTCCAAATAAAACTAACGCGAAAAATCTTTTTGCCATCCAAGAAAAACATAGAAAGTAAATGAGGATTTGTATCACGATGTGGCTGATTGGGACCCAATAAACAAAAGCATTCCATGGACTGAGCACCATACAACTATTTGGCATAATTGAGTTGATTTTTTTTTTTTTCTAAGGTTGCTGAATGAAATCGAGCAGAGACAAACGTACACGTTTTCTGTTTCGTTCACAAGAAAATGTGGGAAAACTAAGCAAAATGAGATTCTTAATTCCTGATAAAATCTATGACCCTGAGAAAACGACAGCATTCACTCAACGGAGCCTTATAGGGTATTGTATAACAGAATACTCACTGTAGTAACATTTCTTCGTAAGCAATAATCGAAAATAAACGTACACTGGAGCTACTTGGTTCCCGAGAAATTTCACCAACAATTTACAGTAAGCAAATTTGCCGAACTTCAACAATCCATTACAACATACCAATAAATAAGAACATTCACTTAAATTAGCCTATTATACTCGTTTTTAACTTGGTTGAGTCAACATTTTTTCTAAGAAACCATGATTGATTTTATTTCCTTTACAGCCTTTTCTCGGCAACCAAACGGAGAGCGGGGAAAGAAAATCTACAGAAGGAAACGGGAGTATACTTCGCGTGATTTGGCCTTATCGGACGAGAGCTTCGAGACGATCTCCTGCACATCCCTCGAAGTGACCATCGCCGCCTTCGGAGCTCCGAAAGCGATGTGCGATGGAATTGCAGAGTGTCCCTCAGGTGTTTGGCTAGCGAGAAACAGCGGGAAAATGGGGGGAGGGTTTGGTCTTTCTCAGAGAAGGGACAGTGTGTAAGTGTGAAGGGTTTTAGGGAGACAGAATGAGGACGTTTTGCTGAGTTTCGTGTTTTGTGGGTATGTATTTACGACGGTGTAACGATTCTGGGGAGAGACCATGGCAGAATTATAATGGGGTCCCCTATTCATTTCCTTAAAAGCTCCCTCTTTGTTTGTCCCGATATTCAGTATCCACAAAGAATTTAAAAATTAAAAAAAAAAAAGGAAGAAGGGAGGAGAGCACTTTCTTATCGGATGTGCCCTAAAATGGGTCTTCAAATAAAAGGTTAACACGACAGCTAAAAATACTAATTACACATCAAAAATATAATAGATATATCTTATAAATAAAAGAAACATATAAACAAAAGAAGTACTTTTTCCCTTTCAAGAGACTCCATGGATATACCACTAAACAACTGATCAGTACCTTTCAGCCGAACGCCGCCGTGAAAATCCGTCAGAATAACCATTGTTAGTACTAACAATTCAGCTAACTTATAACCATTTCTTCTTTCTCCATACTTTGATTTGATATAAAGTAAAATAATGTTGTAAATTATTTTTATAAAAAAGTAAAAAAAAAAATTATTTTTTATTAAATTTTTTATTTAAATAGTAATAAAAGTATTTGATATAATATCAAAAATAAAAAATAAAAAATTACTAGAAAAGATTGATAGAATTAAAAAGTTTGAATGTTTTGATATGATTTTTTTTTTGTTTTACAAAAACCATTTGCCAAATATAGAGGTGCGTTTAGGATTGCGATTTTATAGACAATAAATCAATAAGTACGATTTTAAACTAAACCGTAAAAAGTAAATCATTTGAGGATTGCATTTCAAAAAAATTTATAAAATATGTGTTTTTAAATCGCAGGTGACGAGGTGTTTTTTTTTAAACGAATAATTTTAAAAATTAAACTGCAATTTTAAAAGTCAAATTGTGATTTTGTCAAATATTTAATTACTTTTTTAAAAATCACATTTTCAAATCGCACTTTTTGAAATCTCATACCTTAACGAAACCTTAGATTTTTTTTGGCACAGTATATAATTATATGTTCACCACATTTTTTCTTGTTATGTTTGATTATAGACAACCATGTTTTAGTTGGTAAGTATAAGCAATTATAATCATATGTGCACATTATCTTCGGATAGGGATCCTCCATTGAAATGTTGGCTTACAAATAAAACTAAAGTAAACCGACACTAGCAAGAAAAATGTACAAATTAAAGATCTACTTAAGCAAAACTAAATAAATTAAGACAGGAAAACACAAATAATCACATGATATCAAATAAAACAGTAGTTAACTTTAAAGAACAGGATCAATACAATGTGAATGCTGAGACTGAAGTAGCTTCCTAAAAACAAGATATTAAAGCATGAAGTAAGCTTATGATCTCTACTATATAAGAGTGGCACTTACTAGACATCCAAATGTTGCCTAAAGTATTCACATTATCTTCAGATTTCGAGTTTGGGAATTTCATTTTTCTTTAATTTTTTATTTAATACATTAGTTGAAAAACGTTATAAATGGAACAATTTTTAAAGAAAATGCCTCCAGCTTTTATTTCAGAAAAAATTGGGCGGCTAGGGTTTGTTTCATCCCAACACTAATTGCTCCTTCCTTTTTTTGAAATTGATTTTATATTTTTTTAAAAAAACAAAACAAAACAAAAGATAAAAAAAAAAAGGAACTAATGTGAGGTTTGAAACCTAACAAGCAACGATTGGGCGGTCATGGTTATGCTCAGGCTTCTAAGATAGGGTTTTATTTTGTAAATTTTTTTAAAAAATATATCGATTAATGGTTGATGATGTAATAGTAAAATATCAGTTATTTGAAAAATAAACAAAAATTAATGATTATTTTTCACTACCACGTCATTTCAATTGTACGACAGCCATATAGAATAACATTACTTTTCATGAAAATAACTACAAAATTAAAGAAATTTGGCTTCACAGAGATTTGAACCTCACCTTTCCCCCAAATGCCACATTACCATAAACCATTAAACTATACGTCTCCTTCAAAATTGGGAAAAATATATTTTACCCCTTTAAAGTTTTACTACTTTTTCACATTTAACTCAAAATGTTTAAAAATTGACAATGTACATTCGCTAAGTTTATAAAATTATCAATGTTGTCTATCTGTTAGCCATTTCCATTTTAGCTAATAGAAAATGACTCACGTGCCATGCATTGAGTTTTTAGGGGATGAAAAGTCCTAAATAGCCCAATTTTCTCAAAAAGAAAAGAAAAGAATAAAAAATTGATTTGGGGTGGCTAGGGCCACCCCTCGACCCCGTGGGCTATTTGGAGGTTGTTGGCCACTCACATATCCTTTAGGGGTAGTTTTGACCACCCTATTTTAGCCACTTAGAATGTCTTTGTTTTTTTAAAAGAAATTTTAGTATTTTTGACCTTTCATCTACTAAGACTTACGTGAATTATTTTTCGTCATAGAAGATGAAAATGGCTAACAAATGGGCAATATTGACAATTTTAGAAATTTAGTGGGTGTATATTGCCAATTTTAAACATTGAAAGCAAAAGTGAACAAGTAGTTAAACTTTTAGAGGTAAAATATATATATTTTCCCTTCAAAATTTTATCAAATAAAATGAAATTGTTATCATATCTTTTATGGGCCTTTGGTTCTTTTTTTATTTTTTGATGAATAATTTTTTTTACTAAGCCAACTTAGGCCCAATCAATTGGGCCTGTACAATCTAAATCCATTACCTTGAGTTTCTCTTTAACGTAACCCAGGCCTAAGCTAACCAAGGGTTGTTTTCAACAGTATACTATCCTCGTAGAGTTTAACTTCTATTAGGACCGGCATAAATCAGGTGTTTTGTACTCTTCAATAACAGTCTATCCCATAAATTGCCGCTCAATTTTTTTAATTTAAATTTTTTAAAATTTTAATTTTTCATTTCTTTTAGTTTTAGGTTTTTTTTTTCTTACAAATTTATAAGGATATTTTTGCCTTATTGAAATTTTTATAGTTTTTTTTTGTTTNAGCCATGAAGAATATTGACATCTTTTAATAGTTTATAAAAAATTATTGGCACAGTTAATAATTTATGAGACACGTTAATAATGTAGTAATAGTTTAAGAAAGGTATATTTACTTTTTCCTTTATTTTATTTGATTCGAGGATCAATAAATAGGTCGTTCACGCGTCAGGTCTTCATTTTTCAGTCTGTGATCAATTCAAGCGTTCAAAGGTTTTCATTTAACTCGCGGAAGACTCACAATTCGCAACGCCAATGCTCTCTAGTCCTGGTAATACGTTCAAAGACATCAATTTCTCTGGAAAAGACTGCCATTAATAGTCTTTCTGCCAACTTCGACATCTTTTGAATATTGTGCTAAGCCTTTCCTAGCAGTTTAACAACCATCTCCCTAATACCAAATGTCAACGTCTTTGAATAATGTTATCATTCACACCTATAACATTTATGTTGTATTAGTTGACATGGTTATCATAATGTGTTTTAAGCAGCATAAACAACACATAGTCGGTGAGGATCCGAGAATATTAGTCATTTACTCGTGTTGAGAGAATATTAATTAGAACGTACAAGACGGTCATGCACCATACTTCACAAAAGTTCCAGAATTATATGCATGCCCCACTGCTTCACAATTGCGTGGGAATTGAAACACTAATCATTGGTCGGTGGCAAAACTCCGGTTTCTAATAGAGTGGGATTCGGGTGATCAAGTCATGCTTATTATTGTTTAAAACTTAACGTAAATATAAAAAAATAGCTAATATATATATTCCATTTCCAGTATTATTTCAACTCAATCATCATGATCTAACTCTATATTACATGCAGGTTTAAAAGCCTAGCTCTTCTACGACCACAAGGCAACGACATGAGGTTTGCGGTCAAGATCAGACGCTTAATTCCTCCTTGGTTCTCTTGTGCTGACTACCCATGCAGTTGCTTGCATGGAACTTGTTACTCACCGCCACGGGTAAGAGAAGCATCTTTTTCCCACTAAATTTTGTATATAATATTGTTTTTTTTTTTTTCTAATTTGTATATAATATTGTTTGTCATGTATATATATAGAGTAATGCTAGAAGTTCATTTTGTGTCGCATCAATTAAGTTTGTAATTGATTATTATTGAATTTTAATCAAATAATAATTTTAAAAGCCAACTTAATTTTGGAGGGATACAAAAAAATTAAAAATCAAAAATCAAAAGAAACAACTTCGGAAACAGATAAAAACTATATCATTCTCATACTAAGGGAGAGAGAGGTCAAAAAGTTAAAATTATTGGCTGATTTTTATCATTACATCATCTTGTATGACAATCGTATACCAGTCTATTAAATAGTAATATTCTAAAAAAATGATAATTAAAAGCTTGACAGAAAGTAATCATGCCCAAGCTACTTATTAAAAAAAAAAAAAAGGTCAAAAACTATATACTAATCGAATTATAAATGCATGGAAAAATTTGATGTTGGGTAGAACAAAGATTGTTCTAACAACGTAAAATAGCAGCAAAAACTAATAATTGAATATTGAAAAGGGAACTCAGGAAAAGAGAAAATAACAAATAGGGAAAAGAAATACCCTAATTGCTCCAAATAAGCCAACAAAAATAATTTTGAAAAACTAGAAAAATATTGATGCTTAAAAACTGAATTACAAATAATAAAGACATGCATTTATATCGCCTAAGTTGAGTATTTTCTAAGTAAAATACTTGGAGAAAAAGAAAGAAATAAAAATACAAAAATAACCCTAAACTTGGACTCAAAGTAAAATACTTGTAAACAAAAAAAAAAATATTATTCTAAAAATAATTTTTAAATATTACGACTAATTTTTTTATTCTTTTTTAGATATTTTTTATCAAAATACTCCAATTTTCTCTGCCATCAAATTCTCCATCTTTGACCCAATAAAGGAAAAGGACTAGAGTGGGGGTAGGTTTGATTCGTTTGAAACTGCATGGCAACAATAAAACAAGAGTCGCTATATATTAACTTGATATTCGCAAGTCTCTTCCACGACCACAAGGCAAGATGAGGTTTGAGCTGGTCAAGAGACGCTTCCTCCTTGGTTTTCTTGGGCTTACTACCATGTTCCTTGCATGGAGCTTGTTCGTCACCGGTAAGATCGATTTTGTATATGTTGTTTGACATGTATATATCTATATGCTATTGCTTCACATTTTGTGTTGTTAACGGGTGGGTGTACGTGTGAACAGTAGAGAGAGAGCCTTTTCTTTGAACTACTGTGTGTAAACATCCATACTAGACGCAAATGGTAAGAACTAAACAAACACAATCAATTAAATATTTTCTCCCAGTTTCTTCTGCGAGTACTAAATGATATGGCTTTTTGAATTCTCAGGCCTCAATATAGATAATTAGATTTTGCCCTGACAATCCGATGAATGAATAGCGTACAACGACTTAACCAATACACTACGTACCACATCAATATTCATCAAGCATTTCTCTTCTTGATATTATATTAGTCTAATTAACCTCCATAGTTTGATTGAATGTGTGATGAAATTTGTGGAACTGTTGGCGGAATAGCCTCACATCGATCCGAAAAGTATAGTGGAAAATTAGGCCACTAGAAATTTGAAGGCTACTTTTCTTTACTTTTTTACTGTCTGAAACTGTCGATGATAATTACTCTGATCAGGTGAGAAAATGGAGAAACTAGTTCATGCAAGAGATGCGGAGAATTTGTCTGGAGCTGTTAACGTAAAACAAAGGAAAGGCCAAAAACCTTTGCCCTCGGCAAAACTAGTGTATCAACCACCAGATTGGAAGGACTTCCGAATAGCTCAATCGCCACCGCCACCTCCTAGTGGGCCCAAAGGGCCTCATCACTAATAGTTATTTCCTCTATTAAGTCTATTTCATGTATTAGATATCTCTGGATGTGACGTAAATGTCATTAAAATAGTATATACTCTAATTGTCAGTTCAGCATCATCCTAAATAAATGTGTTTGCAGAAAACCCATGAATCTTCTTTTATGTTCAGAAAGCGTATGTTCTCCCAGTTGACGCTTCCAGTTAAATGATGCAACGAATTCCAATGGCTATGATCTTGTGCCCCTCCGCGGAGATCCTAGCCAATGGGTTTTCCGAAGCGGTCGCTGTACTACGTATAGAGGAAAGGCCGACCTTTCCAAACGATAAGTGTGAAACTATTAATTGCAGCACCAATACCACCATAAAAAGCGGCTGCGGAAACGACCAATCACACAACGAAACTGCAGCCAATTTAGTCTAGATCATGAATTAGTATACGTACGCTAAAATCAGATTCTTAGGATATTCAAGATGAATGATATGAGATCTATGTTCAGGAGGTGGCTTGAATTTATAGGAAGGGTCCATGAAAGTTCATGCACGCAGCACCACACCCATATTAGGCTTAGTTTTAAAAACTGGATTGGTCGAGACGGTTGTTGTTTTGGACCTCTTTTGAACCTTTTTAAGTCTTCTTTGCTGTTTTCCTTGCCAAGTAAAAAAGAAATGACATAATAAAAAGCTTCTTTTGTCATTTAGAGCATGGGAAAACATTGTGTCTGTTAAACTGATGTGTGCTTTATGTGATTATTACATGTATTTTTTTTAAAGAGTATTCCTAAACATATTTAATTCACAACTATCATAGAGTGTTAAAGTGGCAATTATAATCAATCCTTTAATTTTTTTTTTAAATAAAAATTAATCTAATAATTAATTGAAGCTGTTATATCAACAAAGTAAAATAATTATAAGATAACAATGTAATAAATTACTCTTTTTAAAAAATGCATTTGAAATTACATGCTTTAAATGTATATATTAATTTAATAGGCTATATTGAACAAATTTAATTTGCCTCAATTTAAAGAAAAAACTTTACCTTTAACATCCTAGCCTCCTCTGTTGAATACCTAGGTATATGCAAGAATGAGTAATAATTTTGGGTCCACAACAAGGAAAAGTTTGGCACCAAGAAGACTTTGATAACTTAGTGGTGAAATATTAATTGGACTAGCCTGGGTGGACTAGAACAAGGAATGTACCACCGTGCACCTTTTTTGGAAGACAAAAGTTTGGCATCATTTTCTTTGGATTAAACTATTTCTCTCTCCCCTTCTTTCCGCATTGAATAAAAAAAATATAGTAATAAAAAAAATAAAAACTAATTGTTTATCTCTCAAGTCTATTATCTCTTTTAGACTATGAATAAAAAATTAAAAATTAAAAAAAGAAAAAAGAAAAAAAGTCATTATCTCTTTCTGGTTTCTCTCCTGAACAAGAGGCTAAGAGAACTTTCTCATTCTTTTACAAGAAGAGTAGAGCTTTTTCCACCGACCTTGTAAATACTTTTCCCCACCTTCAATTATGGGGTGTAACAAGAGGAACATTTATTTAATCGGCTTAATTACTGCTTAATTAATCGCTAACCACATAATTAGATCTAACCGCATAACCTAAAATAACCGCAAAATGCGCATAATCGTCTATTGCTAGTTGCAGTTATCGGTTATAGGAATTGATAAAGCGATTAATAACCGGACAACCAGTAACCGATTTTATAATATATTATATATATTAAAAACATATAATATTAGTAATAATAATAACATGATCTCTGCCACCACACCACATACCACAACAAAGCCAAATTCTTGCACCATTTCTTGTCAAATGCTACAGTCACACCTGTTAAATCTCTACTTGTCTCAAAAGCTTAAATTGATAGGAAGAGGTAAATTTAATTATTTAATCAATATTTTAATACTCTTCCTCACGTGTGGGCTTAAACTTCTTTTTAATAGGTAAAACAACATGGTGGTGCGGTTGTGGGGAATAGAACCATTGCCACTTTACTATGAAAGGTTACATTTGAACTGCTGAGCCAACTGCATGTCTATTGTTAAGTTAAGAGATTCATAATACTTAACCGTTTATAACTGTAGATTGTGAGAAGTTTCAATTTTTCATAAGCACCTCTTCAATTTTTATAAATAGAAGATCTATCCATTGCGAATTTTAAATAACTTATTTCTATTATTCTCTTAAGTCAAATAAACAATTTTGTAGAAAAAATCTGTAGAATAAACTTCATAATTATTGTCTGCAGTTGGTGACTTTATTGTATCATCGAGGTGAATTGCTTGTAATCCGACAACAAACACTTTCGAGCAGGAGCAATTATCACCTTAAATATAGTGTTCACACACGTCTCAAAGTCGTATTAATTTTTCTAATTATTATTTTCACTCAATTTTGCTCAACAATTATACAACCTATTTGTTCTTTGTTTGAATTCCAATTGGAATTTGACAAAGTTAAGAATTTTATCATCGTATATGGTTGAATTGTGTGAAAATAGAACTGATTATATGTGAATTGTTGTGGAATTAGTGTATGTGATTAACTAATTTTAATAATGCAAACATGTATGAATACTAAATTTTGATTATTGTAGTTTTTTTAATCATTTATTCTACTATGTTATAGAGGTTTTGATGATTATTGAGTTTTTATAAAATGTCATTTCAAAATTTATTAAGCTTTTTATTGTTCAAACATATTTTGCTCCAGGTGTAAATGGAAATTATGAGGTTATTGCATGGAACAAATCATGATGAAGGTATGAAGATCGTTCATTTTTATTTGTAAAGTCATGTGCTGGATTTTATGAAAGAAGTTGGGAGGAGAGGACGATTGCCTGGTGCAATGGTAAAGTCATGGGCTGTCAAGTGCAATACCCCACTTGGATTGTACTAGCATTGGATGATGACAATCTTTAGAAGTAGGTTGGGGAGGGGCGATCTTACAGTAAGAAATGTAGCAAACATTGTAACGATTACTATTATTGTTTGATCAAAATAAGTTGCATGTTTCCATAATATGTTCTAATTATCTAGCAAGTATAACATGGGCAAGTTTTTTACTTTACATATTGTTAAGAAGTTAGGTTCAAATACATTTATAATATAAAGTGTATTATTTTGTCTTATTATTATATTAGTAGATTAAGAACAAAAACATATACTATCTTTTGTATTTACAATATATATGTGCCATTTAGATCAACTTTTACTCAGGAGGTTTTTTTTTTTTTGTTTGTGTGTCTTACATTATATCTACTAACTTTTGTATCTATGACTATCAATTTTGTAAACTCACTGGGTAATAGATTTAAATATTAACTTTATTGATTTTAAGTTAAGATATCCAAACTACTAACACAGGGAACAAGCACGTGAATGACGTGCTGTGTCTCAAACTATTGTACATTCAATAAATTAAAAGTATTAGTAGTTTTAGATTTGTCTGTCTATATCCTACTTTTAGTTGAAGATATTTATCTTAAAACAAAAAAAGCAGCACATTCATGTCAAAAATCCAAAATCAATGCAATTCTCGCTTACGGCTACGTGAGAAAATGGAGAGTTAGTTCAAGCAGAAATGTGGAAGAATTGTTTGAATTGTTACCATAAAACAAAGGAAAAGGTTGACTTTGCCCTCGGCAAAATTAATCAAAGCATAGTCCGTTGCAACCGCCGCCCCCGCCCCCACACCACCAACCCCCCCCCCCCCCCCCCCCTCACAACCTTCTATAGGCCTTAGGCGAGCGCACAAAGGGCATCCCTGTCTATTTAATTCATGTATTAGCTATACATATCTGCTGTGGCAAAATGTCATCAATATTAATAGATAATTCAAAATCAAAATAGTGCGTACTTTACTCTAATAATTGTCAGTTCACACCATCAACTATTGAATAAATGGGGTTTAGAAGAAGACCCATCTTCTAGCTTTTTTTTTTTTCTTTTGTACGAGATTCTTCTTTAGTTGTGAAGCATCAATGTGAACAGAAATATTTATACAGCAGGGAAGCCACTTACACGCAAATATCTCACTTGGCCAAGCGTGGGGCACATGTTGGCTGCTGTAGGCAACGTGGAAGATGTGATTCTCGCTCTTTATCATAAGTGGTTTTAACCTTTGTTAATTCCTTTGTCATCGCTAATTAGTTTCAGCTCATTATTTGAGTCAAAGCATCAAGGAGGCATTTATTTGTACACACTATCGATTGCCTGTCATTGGAGACAAATGAAGAATGGATTATGTATAAAAAAAAAAAAAAAAGTGAGGATGGGGATAAGGAGAAGTATTTTTATGTTGAAACACTAGCAATAGCTTGACCTTTGTATAGCGGAGCTATCTTAATTTATATTGAAGAAAAATATGATCGTTGGAAAATATGGTGTTGAAAAAATATAATTGTTAGAAAAGCTGAAGTTAATTGAGAATATTGACTGTGGGGCAATATATAAAAAAAATAAATAATCTCATAGCGGTTATGCATTGAAAGGTAGTAACTAAAATAGAGAATTTGAGCGATTTTGATTGGCTACTTTACCTAATCTTCTGAAATTGGAACGTTATTTCTAGGACAATCGAAGTATAAGGTCTCTTAAAGAGAAAACACATTAGCATGAACATACAAAAAAGGGCATTACCATTTAAAAACCATTTTTCTTCATCATGTCTAAAACACGGTTTTTTCTTTACTCGTCAAAATCCCTTATCCCAAGGCCACCGCCCTCTCTGATGGCACACTTCCGTTTCTCTCCTGACCAAAGGTTAGGACCGCTTTTTCTGAGTTGGACTTGGCCGAAGGTATCAGACATGGGTTTGCTTGGAGGAAGAAGGAGAGTCGGACGAAACAAGCTGTGAAATGGTGCAGCGCTATATGGACATGTTGCTTAGGCGATTTGGCAATGAATACTCTAATTCAACTAGGCAGGCTTTGACTTAGGTTTCTTTTTGTAAAGACCCCAGAAAAAACACTAGTCACATCTGGCGCTAATTTCAAAATAATAGTCAATTTAAAGGTTTCCTAAAATCACTTGTAAAGCTCAATTCACCTAGTAAATAGGCATAGAGAGCTTAGCACTCATGACTCTCTTTTATAAACATAGCTCTATGTGGACATTCTGATATTTTCCATATGAGAGCGGGAGTATTCACACTTTTTTTTTATTCTAAGCCAAAGTTTTCTTTGGGCTTTGATAATGACTAGGTCCAGATTCTTCTATTCTCAACCAAATTAGTTTTTTTTTTTTTCTTGAAAAAAGTAGTTTATCAAGACTAGAATATCGGAGTTCCATATGTTACATTCTTGACTTCAATTGTTTATTAGGTGGGTACGGACCGGATCGGGAAAATATTGAGAATATATGGTACCTATAACTCGAGGCTTTGGTTGAAAAAGCCTAGCCGATACGCCGATACTCGACAAATTAACAGTAATGACGCAGTTTGGTAATCAGCGTTCGGGCGATTGATAATTAGCATGATTCAGAACTATTGAAAAATCATATCTATGAGATCGTGCTCAGGTGATAAGACGCGGAGATGATTGGCCGCGGGACGGTGTGAGGTGTAGCAGCGGGACTGTTGTGGGCGTGGCAGAAAAGGAGAAAAGAAGAGAAGAGAAAAATGAGAGAGACGGAAGATGAGAGAATAAAGACTGAGGTGAGAGTATGAGATTTAAAACTAATACCCGAATTTTAGGAGACGCGTCTAGGTGCGTTTTCTTAACCAGTCGGGTCGAAGTGGATCACAACTCGAATTTTAAAACTATACTCAACCCAACGAATAGGTTTTTAGAAACATACTCATACTAGGGTTGGCAACGAGTTGCGAGTCGGTTTCAGGTCCACCCGCTTGAACCCGCCAACCCGTTATATAAACCGAACACAGACCGTTTATGTAATGGTTTTGACACGTTTCACACCATTAAAACGAGTTTAACGACACGACCGCGCAACGTCGTTTAGTTGTTGAGTCGTGTCATTCGGAGCGGGTAGGACGCCGACCAGCAATTAGCAAATGTACACACTACAACGAGAAATAGAGTGTTCAGATAGAGAGAGATCGCGGACCTGAACGCGGAATGACGGAGAGAGTCAAAAGACGCAGTGAGACAAAGGGAATCGTAGGATGCGGGGAGCGAGTCAGAGATGAGCGCCGGAGGAGAGATCGTTGGACAGGACATTCGGAGACGTGCGAGACGAAGAGAGAGAGAAATAACTCATAGCCGGGGGATTAATCACGGAGAGGCGTGAGAGGGGAGGATAGGCATTCAGCGCCGTGAGAAGGGAGGTAGATCGCGCCGATGGCGTGAGGAGAGAGGGAGGATCGAGAGAGATGCTGGATGGAATGCGGCTTCAGTCGACTGGAGATGTAAGATGAGAGTGAGTGGACGATCGAGATAGTGAGTAGGACGCGAGCTGAGCTCGGCTGCTCGGGGTGAGAGACGGGAGAGAGCAGATTGAGACTCTTAGTTTGAGAGAGGAAAATAGAAAAGAAGAAAGAGAAACTGAACTGAGGAAGCGGCAGACGGGTCAATATACTGTGTGTTTAGGTTTTTACTTTTATCAGTTTAATTATCTGTTTATGTTAAAAAAAGGGGGGGGGGGTTAAACAGGTCATAACAGGTTGACTGCGGTAACTCGGTACCCGCAAATCCAAACTCACTATTTTTGTGTCATGTTCTGTCGGGTTGCGGTCGTGTCAATTTGCTACCGCTAACTTGTCATGCAAAAAAAAAAAAACGTGCAATCGGGTTCTGTGGGTGTGGGCGGGTTTCGCACCCTATTGTTTATAATGCTCTACGGTGACATTCGAGAGGGAGTGGCTTTGGGGATTAAAATTTGACGACTTGAAGAAAAATGAGTGTTTTTTTACTGGGTTAAGAAAATTTGGTGTTTAGTCTTACTCCTTTTATATTCATGTGATGTGGTTGTCTCTCATATAGAATGCAGATGATCAATGTGTGCCAAATTTCTTAAGAAAGTTTTCTCCTCGAAATGCAGCTCATATCTGCATGGAGTTGTTGTAAGGGATTTTTTGTTTGGAGTAAGTGTTAGTCATTTTAATTTTTTTTTTTCGATTCATCAACTTTGCATATGTGGATAAAGATGGGACCACAATGCACAAGACAATCTTTAAAAAAAAATAAAAAAGCCATGATATACAAAGTTGGATAGAGTTGGAGAAGAATGTTAAAAATGTAGGCATTACCTTTTGTTTTAATAGTGTGGTCTAGGGATGTAGCATCTACTTCAAAAAACTGAAAGTGCTATAAAGTGATATGAATTAAATAAAAAGTTTGTTTGAGCTACCCATGTTCCAACTAGATAAGAAAGGATATAATAGTAAAATTAGTCTTTGTAATTGGCTTAAATTATATCGTTTCTATGGTATCAAAACGAACTCAAAAGTTCTTGTTTTATTAAAAAAAAAAATCCAAGCCTTGTATCAAATTCCGTTATATTTGAACAGCATTGCTTAAGGTGTCACGTATAGCCATAAAAGGTGACACATGTCACTCTTAATAAAAAAAATATAAATATAGATATAAAACTAAAAATTATTTTTTTTAAAAAAGAAAAAGAGAACCCCCAGAGGTGGCGGGGGTGGTCGCCAAGCCACCCCAACCCAGTTCAGGGTTGGCCTGTGAGCACCTTCGCATCCCTGGCCACTTTTGGGGTGGCCATCGGCAAGCCACCCCACCCTTGTCCGTCTCTATTTTGTTTTTTTTGAAAAAAAAAGGATTTTTAGTGTTATAGCATTTATATTTTTTTTTATTAAGGGAGCCCAGTTTCGTCATTTTAGTGTGTTACCGTAGCACCTAATGGACTGTTAAATGTGTTAACAGATTTGACTCTCGGGATTGAATTGTTTTTTGAATACTACAGGGACCTTTGAGTCATTTTGAACCATGTAATGATTGTAATTTAGGTCAGCCACAAAAACTGATTTTGTACTATCACGTATAAAGAAAAAAGTTGCAAAGATTCTCCGACAATCAAAAAAATCGTTATCGAGTTTAGAATCGGTTTGACCATTACGATTCTGGTAAACAAAATGTGGATTTTCAACAAAACATAAAAAATGAATGTTTAGGATTGGTTTTTAAAATAATTTACGATTTGAAAAAATAAACAATCAGCGTTTTCAATCGAAGCAATGTGTTTTTTTAAAACGACAATTTTAAAGGTTAAATGCAGTTTTCGGGGCCAAATTATAATTTTGGAGGAAAAAAAATAATGGGTAATCGCAATAGAATGAGAGAATAATATTGGTTTTAAACACACTATGTCAGCTTGACGGATGGAAAACATATGTAACAGGAAAGGGGATTTGCTACACATTATTCTTTCCTGGTTTTCTCATATTCTAATACTTTTCCCACAATAGCATAGCAGAATGTGGGACCCATGTAATCTACAAATTAATAGGATTTTGAAATGTAGGAGGATAGAAAAGGACTGAGAGGAGGAAGAATAATGTCTTGGTGCCTCATTTCATATCTTTTTTTTTTTCTTTTTTTCTTTTTTTTTTTTTTCAGGCAAAAATAAATAAATAAGGAAAAAATAAATGAATTACCAAATGGGTGATACTGCAACTCCTATTTCTCTATCTTGTTTTTAGCTTAAAAAAAAAAAAATAGACAAAAGTGGAAGAAATAAAGTGGACACCAAAAATTATCAAATCTAATAGGAAATTCTCCATCCTTAGTGGCCCAGTAAGGAAAGAATAAAGTGAGAGATTTGAAACTGGCAAGTCTGGAAGCAATTCCAACAAGAGTGCTATATATTATTGGATAATCGCAGTCTCTCACGACCTACAAGAGGCAAGATGAGGTTTGAGGTCAAGGACGGCTTCCCTGGTTTCCTTTTGTTTTATGGTGTGGATCCTAAGCATGTAGGCATCTACTTCAAACAATGAAACGTGCTATAAGTGATATAATACAAATAAAAATGTTTTGTTTGAGCGACCTTTTCATACGTATTAAAAAGGGACAAAGTAAAATTAGTCTTTGTAGTAGTTTAAATTTTAAAACTGCTCTTTGTGATATCAACGACTCAAAATGTTCGTAGCTATTAAAAAAAGAATAATTCAGGCCCTGTAGTCAATTCCGTTAAAATTTGTAGATTGCCGTTAAGTGCATGTTATTTAGCCAATAAAATCGTTGACACATGCACTCTTAATAAAAAAATAATAAATATATAAAACTAAAAAATTACTAAACAAAAAAAAAAAGGAAAGGAGAACCCCAGAGGTGGCCGAAGGTGGCTCGCTGGCCACCCAACCCAATTCTAGGTTGGCCACGAGCCACCTTCGCCAATCCTGGCAACCTCTTGGGCGGACTGCGGGCAGCCCACCACCTTGGTCCTCTTTCCTTCTTTATTTTCTATTTTTATTTTTTTTTGTTTTTGTTTTATGTTTTATTTTTTTAATTTTTTAGTGTTATATATTGTATTTTTTTTAAATTAAGGTAAACACATTTCGTCAATTTATTGGTGCTACTGTTGAGTCCAAAAAGAGTGCAAACCGCAAGTGTAAGGGCCTATCAGCCAAGTAAAAAACTCTCGGAAGCACGAAGTGATCTACAAGGAACGGATACACTAGTAAAAATCCTATCTGATGCGTGGCAGGAATAATTGAATATGTTTTCCCACTATAAAGCGGGCATCACGCGACCTAGATTTCAATTATAAAGGTTAAAATTGAAGCAATTAACTAAATTATTAAAAACGAGTCTTGAGAAAATTGATGGAATCCAAGGCTTAGGGACGACCTAACCGGCATTCTATTACGTACTTTCTAAGAATATTATTTAACACAACTAGGTACCGAGAATTAACTCTCCTAATCGACAGATAAACAATTTGGCATAATAAAATTACAGTAAATAAATATGAGTTGATAAGAATTTGATTTTATAACAATGTTCGACAATAAATTCAAGCAATATTACTATTTTTTCGAATCATCAACAATCAAGAAACTTACCAGCATTGGATATCAAACAAAAACATCAATGAACGCAAAATAAACTTATAATAGAATTCATTCTCAATTCAAAATTATCTCAAAATTTAATCATTAACTATGAAACACAAATAGTTTAAGAACACATAATCCCATATTAGGTCTTTACCTAGTCTTAACTACAACAATAGAGCCACTCTTGATATGAAAATAATTTCGTAATCAAAGGTACCAAACATCAAACCTTAACATCAAATAAAAATGACCACTAAAGAAAACGAGTCCGGCTGACGGGGTAAAAAAAACTGGAAAGAGGCTTGTGCCAAGACGTCTCCCCGTTCTGGCTTCTCTTTGCTTCGTCCGGCTTCTCTTTTACGTTATGCTTTGGTTCTCTTTTTTGGTGGGCTCTTTAATTCCAAGAACCAATTCTCCTATCTCGACTTTCTTTTCTGGCCACGCGTTGGCTCCTCTTCACGAAAACAAAAAAACAATCTCAATCTCACCTAGACCTTTCTTCATCTTCTAAATTTATTTGTCTAGCTGACTTTACACTTCATCTCGAGTAGGATTCTTCCTCATGTGTCCCACTTTTTCTATTGTTTTCTTTCTTCTTTGACCTTGCCGCCGCTCGCCTCTCTCTTTGGATACAAATTTCTTCTTCTTTTTCTTCATTCGATTGGCTTGCTTGATTTTGTCTTTTAGCTTGGTCCTTTTTTTTTTTTTTTTCAATTCTATAAAATAATGCAGAAATATAATTATTGCATAAATGTTTTTATTTAAACTTAATTAGTATAAACATCTATTCTAGCCATCAACTAAATGAAGAATTAAACATAAAAGAGCATAATACATACTTACTTTTCTAAAGAAACATAGGTACTTTTTAAGCATTCATTCAGGCTACGTAGCAGCCTAAACAGGAATCCGTTAATGTGCTTCTAACGGATATTTGACTCTAGGATTTGAATGTTTTTTAGAATACTACAGGGACCTTGACATTCATCTTCACTCCACATGAAATGATATTGTAAATTTAGGTCACCACAAGAACTGATTTTGTATTATTACTATAAGAAAAAGTTTGGTCAAAGATCTTGCGACAATCCAATAAATCGTTATCATTTAGAATGGTTTTGAACATTGCGATTTCGTAAACAAATGTGTGATTTTCAATAAAATCATAGAAAATGAAAATTCGTTTAAAATTGGCGTTTTTAAAGAAAATTGAGATTTGAAAAAATAAAAATCTGCGTTTTTCAATCGCAAGCAGTGTGTTTTTTTAAAAACACAATTTTTTAAGGTTAAACTGCAAATTTTAGAGGCTAAATATGATCTTTGGAGGGAAAAAAAAATAATGGGGGGTAAAATAAAATGCATAGGAATGAGAGGATAACATTGGTTTTAAACACGCCATGTTGCTGACAGAAGGCAGATGTAAATAGAAGGGGATTTGTTACACATTTAACTTGGCTCCTCTCCATTTTCTACTTTTCAAAATTAGCATTAAACCTGTGGTTTCTGTGTGGACCCACATGAAATCACAATCCAATAGGGCTTTTTTTTTCTTTTAAAATGTTGAGGATAGAATAAGACCGAGGGAGGAAGATAATGATTGGTGTCCATCATTTCATATCTTTGTTAAATCTTTTTTTTTTTTTTCTGTTTTTTTTTTCAGCATAATAAATAAATAGAGAAAAAATAATATTATCCAAATTCAATTTATCGGGTGATATGCACTCCTCTTTTTACTTGTTTTTAGCTTAAAAATACAAGATAAGACAAAAGTGGAAGAAATAAGTTGTACACGCAAAAATTCTCAAATTAAGATAGGAAATTCTCTATCTTTTGACGCCAGTAAAGGAAAAAGTGCTAAAGTGAGGGTTTTCTAGATTTGAAACTGGAAGTCTGGAAATCAAAACAAGAGTGCCTAATATTAATTGTGATATTCGCAGTCTCTTCCACGAATCACAAGAGGCAAGATGAGGTTTTGAGGTCGAGAGACGCTTCCTCCTTGGTTTTCTGTGGCTTACTACCCCTGTCCTTGCGATGGAGCTTGTTCGTCACGTAAGAGAAGCACCTTTTCTCTCTAAATTTTGGCATATGTTGTTTGACATGTAGCGTATAATCTATACGCTATTTGCTTCGTACATTTTGTGTTGTTTACTGTGGGGTGTGTGTGCGAACTGTGGAATAGTAGAGAGAGGAAGGGAGGCTTTTTCTTTGAATGGTTGTTAACCTCCATACTAGGTACGCAAATGGTAAGAATTAAACATGACCTAAAAAAGCAATTATAAATATTTTACTCGCCAGTTTTCTTGTGGAAATAACTTGTAAATGAAATGACTATCGGAGTAACTCTGAAGTCTCAGGACTCTATATAGAATTTTTAAATTTTGTCCCAACATTAATGCTCATTAATTAATAGCGTACAATTGATTTACCACACAATTCCATCAATATCATCAGAATCGTAGCATC
This sequence comes from Betula pendula, assembly GCA_900184695.1. NCBI lineage: Eukaryota > Viridiplantae > Streptophyta > Magnoliopsida > Fagales > Betulaceae > Betula > Betula pendula. The sequence goes on from FXXK01000891.1 coordinate 214,446, forward strand.
GAAGGCTAATAGCCTCCAACCATAAAATATAATGGAAAATATGGCAGTACAATAAAGGCTCTAGAATGTGATGAACTTGCAGCTGCTTTAGTCTGTCTACTTCATTATATTGTATTGTTTTATGATCTTTTAAAACCAGTTAGTTAGCATTATTTTTTATTAACTTTTTTTTCCCCTGAACTGCTATGTGGTAATTACTCTGTCGCAGGCGGGGGAAATGGAGAAGGTAGTTCATGCTAAAGATACAGACAGATTGTTTGGAACGGTTACCATGAAACAAAAGAAAGGCGACTTTGCCTTGTCAAACTAGAGTATCGACCAGGGTCACCCAAAATTTTTATGCAAGCCGAGGGCATGTGCCATCACCATCATCACACCACCGCCAACGCACCTCCACACGGAGCCACCTCCACATCGCCGGCCACCGTCCTAGAGGGAACCCGGGGGCCTGTCCCTTAATAAGCATGTTCCTGTATTTTATGGTATAGACATCTTTTAATGCTCGGGTAAGTCATCAATATCAAAATAGTATGTACTATTCTAAAGTCAGCTCAGTATAACCATATGAAATAAATGTACGTGTGTTAGCTTTACTCATGATTCTTCTTATATTCTGAAGCACATGTTCGCCTCTCAGTTAATTGGACTTCCAATTTCTATTTTATTTTTATTTAATTGAGAGGAAAAAAGTTACGTACAGTGGGCAACTTCCAGTTCATTTGGCGCAATGAATGCTACTCCACTGGTAATGCCAATGGGTATTTACGGTCAAAACATATCATGTGTATCTCTCCGGAGAATCCTAGCTATGGGTTTTTCGAAATGGTCAACTGTTATTAGAAGCATTAGTAGCAGTTTTTTTTTTTAGATTTTTTTTCTTAATATAGGAGCTAAAAACTTTTTTGTTTCTCTTATTCAACCCTAAGTTTCAACAACAGCT
>FXXK01000892.1:0-11201 GCA_900184695.1 Betula pendula
GCTAGAAAAGAGGGGAGGGGCATGATGGCTCTCATTTTTTCCTTTCCAATCTGTGTTGATAGACCACTGGTGTATGCACTCTTTTACATGATTTTCACTGGTAAAATTAAACCATCATTACTTTTAAGCCCAATACAACATCACCTATTTTAAACGAGATGCCTGCAAATGAAAAAACTATTATATTCTTAATTTCTCTGCTTCCTCGGTTTCTTGCTAGGGGAAAACTATGAGGTGAATGTTTGTTTTGCCATAGGGCAAACTTTCTCCTGGTCTGTGGACTGGGAGTTTTTATGGTTTTTGAGAAGTGTGGAGGTAGTGAAAGTCGGAAGGATTGCATGATGGCGGGAGGCACTAAGATGTGGGAAGTTTACACTAACGGACGAAGAGAAAGATGGAAATATGCATTGAAGATCTTAGATTTAGAGGCACTTGAGAAAAGGGGAAAACAGTGTTGGTGGTGATACGTTGCCTAATTTCTCAAACACGTAAGCGGATAGATTAGGATGTTGAGAAACCTTACACCTCCCAAAACAACTTACTAGATTGATAATTAACTTATTTGATACTTTTATTAATCAATTGTCTACTGTTAGAAATAAATTACTGAAAACAAAATAATGTCTACTAGAATTGAAATTTAGTGCTCTCGTGTAGGATGGTGATGTGGCAAAGGTTTCGAGATTTTTCCTGCTCTACTTTTTGCAATGTTTATTATGCTATTTTTTGTTTTGTAAAATCATAAAATTAGTGTAGTCAAAACCTTCATATTTCCCTTTTTTGGATTAGAGGGTGGGGCTTTACATGTTCACCTTAGGTTGCACTTATAGACTTTGCATTGTGTCATCAAGAACAAATTTTAATTTGGAGGTGGGTTTAGTCACTCTTATTTGTATTGGAGGTATTCGAATCCACTACAACAAGTTCAAGGATGGATTTGCGCCACTTAATTGGTCAAGGGGGTGGCCGAACCATCCCGATAGGTTAAGAGCTGAACCACTCCCTCCGATGGTTGAAGGGTGGTTCGGCCACCCCTTAATTAATTTTTTTATTTTTTTTTTTTTAATCATTTTTAGGTCTATTGAAACAATTAAAGTAAAGTAAAAGTCGGTGTGTGGCGCATGTGAAAATTTGCATCCATTTTAATGCAAATGCTAGTGGAGGGTGTGATTTTGTAACGGAGTCGTAGGTTAGACGAAGTGTAAGTGTCACTTTTTAGTATGGTAGTTTAAGTGTCAAAGAGATGATAGTTTGAGGGAATGGAAATTGTGTTTTGCTTTTTATACATGTGACAATATTTTATAGATCTTACATGAATTTATTATTATTATTATTATTATTATTATATTATTATTATTATTATTATATACATGTGGTAAACAGATTGATTGCATATGGCAAAAAGACTATTTTATAAAACTTAGGAAGTCCACCAATTTTATACTTTGTAAAATCATGGAGTATTTTGAAAAACATGAAAACACACGAACCATTTGTTGATTTAACCCTTAACAGGAAAATTTAAGGGCTTCATCGATTCACTAGGTTCAAAGAAAATGAAGTCCCACCAATTCTATCTTTATTGGCCGTCTATTATTGAAAACTGAAAATAACCACTAACCTACCTATATTAAACAATTAGCCCCATCCTCCTTTTTTCTGAGGAAAAAAAAAAAAACAAAAACAATTGCCCTTCAAAGGGCCGAAAGTCTAATATCTAAAACTTTGGGCCCCAAAGGAAGAGCCTAGATGCTTTAGATGCTTAGGATTTCACTACTCTCTCGACACGTGGCCCCACTCAACCATATCCCCACTCAACCAATATGGGCGCCCTGTCACACCACTCGCGGTTTACCCAAAACGACGAGATTTTCTGTTAGATGGAACTTCTGGACGTTCATATCCAGTGCTTTACTGACGTCACTATGCCATCGCAACCACCCATTTGAAAGAAAAAAAAAAATCTTCTACACTACTAAGCAACCTCACCGTCAGCGTCAGGTAATGTCGGAGATCCAGAAAACCCCAAATGAGAGCATTGCCGGCCGTAACCAATTAGGGCCTAGCATCGTGCCTCCATATGCAATTTAATGGTTCGCATTCGCTGAAACAAAAAAAAAAAAAAAAGAAAAAAACTGGTCCACATTCGCTGCAATGCGTTGTGGTATAAAGAATATGGTGCCTCGTGTTTTCCGCATACGGCCATAAGCAAGGCAGGGAATCAGTGCGGGGTTCTGATAGGGTCACCTCCAGGCCGGAGAAGATGGCGGAGAAGAGGAGCAGGCGGGGGGGCGACGACATCGTCGTTTTCGGGAGGCCAGAAGAAGGCGCGAGAGTATACCGTGAGCGGAGGACGGAGGTGGAGGAGTTCTTCGCGGATTGTAAGGCGAATACACGAGGCGGTCGGTTACTTTCAGGAAGGTGACGGCAACGGCAGAAGGATGACGGCACAGGGAAGGGTCAAGCAGATTGAGGCAATCCGGAGGGGGAGAGAGAGAGGTAACGGCGGATGTGAACGGCGTCAAAGGAAGGCAAGAGGAAGAGGAGGAGGGTGTGGGGAGAATTTGGGTTTTGATTTGAACGCGGAATCCGAGTCCAGAATGTGCCCGCTGTACGACGGATCTGTTTGCGTGAGTAATTGTAAACCCTTTTTGAAATGTTGAAAGATAATTTTTGATTTTTTAAGCGGCGGATTCTTTTCTAAGCTACTGGGGTTATCAATCTTGCGGTTAATGCTATTCTGGTATTTTCAATTGATCCAATACATAATATGACCATAAAAAATCCAGTTATTAAATTAATATTTCATTAAAATAAATTTAAAAATTAATAATTTGCTGTCCAATTGTATAGCAGTTGAAATTTGGGGCAAATATGCTGTGATTTTGATCGTTAACGAAAAAAGTGGAAAGAGGAGAATGTGTGGGCATTCATAAACAGTTGACAAATTGGCAAAAGAAACGAAAAAAGACAAATTGGGTCCTTCTTCTTGAAATTCTTTTTTTGAAAAAGAAAAGGACAATTGCTATTTTCTATCTCTTATTTATCTATTTTTGTCTATTTCTTTTTATATGTCATAATCTCTTTTACATGTTATATGTATATTATTATTTTATTTTTTTATTTTTTTCATATAAAAAAATGAACAAAAATAAATAAATAAAGATAGACAGAATAACATTATCAAAAGGAAAATGTCATTTGGAATGTGTTGCCCTGTGAACAGCTTTTTTCGTGTTCTGGCCTTTTCTGCCGTGAAATGACGGATGCTGTATATTCTGTTCAAGTTATTTTGATTAAAAAAAAAAAAAAATTATATCACAAAATTCCGAATAATTAGCTTTAACGTATATGACTTTTTAAATATTTTAGTTAATGGACAAAATTTTCACTTATAATTTTTGAATTACATCACATTTTTAAAATACTCTTTTAAACTTCAAAATTTTGAATTGAATGTATTCGGGATGTGATTGGGTATTTGATTATTGGTTTTTTTTTATAGGTTTACAGATACCAAAAAAAATTTAAATAATGTTTGAATGTTTAGAAAAAATATTTGGAGTATGGTGATATATTAAATAATAAAATTAATTTTTTATTTTTATTTTTTTTTAAAAAAATTAATAAAAAAATTAAGGTGGTTTTGAATCATCCCCAAAACATTTTAAGAAGCCAACTTTTAAATGTTTTTAGGGTTGTTAAGTCAGTCTTGAGATTTTTTTTTTTTTGTTCAATTTTTTTTAAAAGAAATATAAAATATTATTTAATTATGAAAAATTAATCGGATAAAAAAATTAATTTTTGGAGATAATTTGAAAAAAAATTGAGTTAAATATAAGTTTTTTTTAGAAAAGTGGTCTTTTCCAAACCCGTGCGATCCCTTTATATGTCAAAAAAAAAAAAATGATATATTCTCTCATGCGAACGACGCTAGCACGATCGTCGCTTTTCATTTTCTCAAAAAGTAAAAGACGGAAGATGAACCAATGACAGAAGGAATCATTTCTCTTAATTGATAATATATGGGAGTATCTTTCTCTACCTTATGTTATTGGTGAAAATTACTTCAATATTTTGAAAGTACCAAAGAATGAGTGAAAACGAGAGACGAAAATTAATAATATATTAATATCACCGACAAGGATGCTGTTTTCTTTTTCTTTTTTCTTTTTTTTGTTTTTTGGTGAGTAGGGATGCTGTTTTCAAACCAGAACTAAATCCTGCGCAGAAGCAATAATAATAATTTCACCTGGCATATTTAATTGGATTGACTGTCCTCGGTCCTCACCGTCCTGTTGAAGAAATTAAAAAAAAAGCAATTTGTTGAATTATAAATTAGCTGGTCAAAAATTAGTCAGTCTCATAATATTGTCATCTCGATTTTCGTGAAAAGAATGGCCACCAATCGCGGGGAAAAAGACCCATCTGGCCACTCTCCATTAGGTTATTTAACAGAGGGGTAAAATGTCACTTTCATTTTTTTTAAAACAATTTTGCCTCTTTAGAATAACCGGGAGAGGATTTTGCGTACACTAATTCATTTATCGCACGTGGTAAAGGGCACGAGCACAGTAATTCCATCTTTTTATTTTTTTCTCCTTTCTTTTTTTTAACCTTCACTTCTCTTCTTTTTCTTCTTCACCTCCTCCGTTTCCTTTTTAAAGTTATTGCCAACAAATACTTCGTTTAGAGTTTAGGCCTAAAGTCCACAATTTGTGTCGGTGTATGTGTAGATTAATTTTAATTTAATTAATTTAATTAACGGGGTTAAATTTTTAACTTTAATTAAAGAAGAGTATCAAAAGCTTTTTTTTAAAAAAAAAGATTATATAAAAATTATTATAGATGTATTTTAAAAAATAAATTTTAATTGCTTAAATTAATTGGTTAGCAATCATATTTCATTTTATTAAAAATTTATTATTTAGATCGTGTAAATTATATTATTATAAGTCACGCCCACACGTGAAATGAACGTTATTTGGTAAATATTATATAAATAAAAATACCAAATTTTTTTTTTTTTTATTTTTTATTGATGCTGGTTTTCATTTTTTATTTTATTCTATTCCGTTCCTTTTCAAAGCTGCCCCCAACCTTGACAAGATATTATAGACATCTTGTCATCTTTCATACGAAATGGAAATTTATTGGTATATGCGTATCGATTCCAAACTCGGTAATGGCATGCCGACTAGCGCTCCACGTGTTCATATCATGTCGCCATTGATGACGCAAGATCCCATCTTCACATGACATCACGAACCCAAATCATCATACCTCATACATTTGACAAAAACCCAGGGGCCAGGACGAAGCGCGTTAAATTGAATTTTAGAACCAGGGTGGAGAGACAAACACCACCCGATACAACCAATACAACGAAGCCGTTTTTTTAGCTCATTTCGGTGACTGACTCTATGGAGAAGGCGGGAAAAGAAATGGGAAGACGGGTCGACGAGCGGGTGACGTTGGAAGAGGGCAAAGGCGGAGGGATGGTAACGGTAACGGATGTGGGGAGACGGTGACGGACGCTGATGTGGACGGAGTTCTTCGCCATCTTGCGGAGGATACCACGTGGCGGTCAAGTACTTCGAGGAAAGGCAGGAGGAGTAAGCCGTGAGTTAACGGCCATGGAGAAGCGGTGGATGCGGTGAAACCGTCCTTTGAAGTGGAAAGATGAATTTGGAGAGATAAAGCGTTAAAGACGACGGCCAAATTAGACAGCATCTGGATCTGAACTTGGATCCATCATCCAAGAGGCAACGGCCTTTAATCGTTTTGGGGGTAAAAGGTTTAAAAAAATAAATAATAAAGCATGTTGTTTATGGTAATTTTGCAAGTACTTTAACTTGAGGAGATTTTTGTTTTTAGTTGGAGGGACTGACTATTATCAAATATATATAGTTATTTTATTTTATTTTATTTTTTTTATTTGAGCATAGCCATATGGGTAAGTTACTTTTTGATCCAAACTTGTGAGCTGGAAATTTGAGCTTTGGTGAAAATGGTTATGCCCTTTAATTGATGTATAACGGGTGTTCCACTTTTGGTCATTAGGCTTTAGTTTGTGTGTTGTTTAAGCTTATGGTTTTCATTTCGATTTTTAATTTTAATTTTTAATTGTGGAAATCCCTTCAAGCGAAGGCAAGATTTAACTTTAATATTCATTTTTTTAGGGTAAACTATTACTCGTGTAAAAGTATATTCTTTTTATACGAATCGGATAAGATTTGATTTGTTAATGGATGATAACTCCAAAAAAGTGCTTGCTGCCGAAAAAATTGGAACTTAGAGCAACTTTTTGAGAATTTTTCATTGCTATTTTAATCAAAGTAAGGAATAACTGAATAAGAGCTCTCTAATTACTATTAGACTTGTTTTAGGTTGATATGTACATAATTTAATTCAGCGATTTGATATAATGTGAATGCAAATTGATGAGGAGGATTTGAATGGGGATTATGACGTGTTACCGCGTGATGTCATCGCTCAATAATGCTTTGCATGCGAATATTTGTCAGATGGGTGGTAACTAATCAGATGAACGACGTCTTTAAATTAAGCCCAAAACATTTTTTTTTAAAAAAAAAAAAAAATTTAGTTTGTGTTTCAATTTATGGATATCAAAGTTCTTCCGTGTCAATTTCTCATTTTGCTAATGGCTTACAAATTTTGTAATCTAGCTTTAATTATAGTTTGACGAAAGATCGACTTGTATTGTGTAAAAAAAAAAAAAAAAAAAGTAATAGCTAGCACATCGTATAGATACATTGTGATTTGTGGAGAATTAAAATATTGAGAATTATTGCAAAAGAAGAGAGAGAAAAGAGAATAAAATTACGGGTGGTTTGGTATTAGATAGTTAAGTCTATATTTCTAAATAGTCTTAATAGTTACTTTGTGCTCTTATTAATTTTTTGGTTTTTATAATATAAATTTCTTATTTTATGAAGGTACGTAGTGAATATAAATATGGTAATCCTCAGAGATTTGATACAATCAACTCTTAATAGATAATATTTTTATTGAGTAAATAAATATTTGAAAATATATTAGATATTATATTCTAGAAATACAATAAACTTATAAATCTAAGGGTCCATTTGAGTTTGTTTTGATTCAAGAAGTGCGATTTAAAAATTGATTTTTAAAACGTTTATTAAACGTTTGGCAAAATGCATTAGCTTTAAAATGCAGTTTTAGTCTTTAAAAATCGCAGTAGCATTTAAAATCGTGTGTTTTCAAAAAATACTTCATTACCTCGTTTGAAAATACAAATTTTTCACATTTTCAAATCAAAATTTTTTAAAAGGCTCAATCATAAACATCTATTTTTTAACAATTTATTTAAAATCCACATTTTTTATGATAAAACTGTAATCTCAAACACGGCCTAACTCTTCTGAAAATAACAGCCCATCCCCCAAAAGCGTATTCACTCTTATCTTATCCTCTTTTCCACTTTCGTCCGCCTTTCCTTTCCTCCCCACTTCCTAATAAAACCTCGTTGAAAGCACACTCACCAAAAAAACAACATATATAAAAAAAAAAAAAAAAAAAACAAACAAAGCCAGGGCGAAACCACCCCAACCCATGGTCCACTGCTTACCGAAAAAAAAACTAAAAAATAAAAAGACAAGAACACAGGATGAAAGAATAATAAAAATAGAAACCCCATTTACAAAAATAACCAATATTTTTAAATTGAACATACGAAAAACCCAATTTAGAGAAGAACAAATCGAACCCACGTGCAATTTCAAACCCGCATGCATTAATGGAAAATCTTCATAGACAGAAAAAGACATATCTGTAAAAGGAAGCTGAGCAAAGCAGCAATTGCAGTGTCAGCGACCACAAAGGGGAAGCAATGCTGACAGTGTTGGAAGCCCAAACAAATCAAAAGGCACGAACACCCTAGAAGTCAAAAATTTTTTCTTTTTTAGTAAACAAGGGAGGATTTCCTGCTATCAAATGAAATGAAAGAACCATCTTTTATAAAAAAGATAAAATGTCTAAAAAATTAGAATAAACAATTTTATTTCTCTAAAAGTAAGAGTCGGCACCTTTTCATTTTATTTGAAATGGAAAGAATATATTTCCATTAATAAAGGCTTTTGTTTCTAAAAGTTGAGAACTGAAGTTTCTTAACCTTAAAAAAAAGAAAGAGTTTTTTATTTCAATACAAAGGAGGTAGAAGAAAAGTCTTGTACGTTGGTTTTTGTATGCATATATTTATAGGCTTGTGTAAGGTGTTTTTCAAATGCTCTGTGAAAGAGAAAAGAATTCATCCAACTTCTTCCCTAGTTTGAATATTTATCTTTTATCTTATTTGTAATAAATATAGAGAAAGAGAGAAAGATAGTTAAAGGAAGTCGCTTTTCGTAAACTAGGTTTTTTCTTTTCAAATTGATATCAGAGCCTATTCTACCTAATTCACATTTTTTGTTCCTTCAAGAAATGGCTCCAACTTATTCCATCTTCAAGAAATGGGCTTCCACTTCAAAAGGAGACGATGGGTGAAACAAGGTCCATCTCCAAACATTACAATGCGAGTTCGAGCTCTTCACATGGGATGACGTGTAAATTGGGGTCTTAATTATTTTTCACAATTGCTAGTAATTGTGAACATGGGTTTGAAAAGAAACAATTGGGAAGTTATGACATTTGAGTTGTCAAAAAGGTACTTTGATCCCTTTTCTCTAAATTTGAGCATTAGTTGTTGCTTATCTTAAGAGTCTATAGGACTTGGATAAGCTTGCAATTGAGGAGTTGTTGGGTTCACTACAAGTACATGAGCAAAGGGATGCAGTGAATGCTGAATTCTACTCTATTGGAACAATCACTTAGGGTAAAAACTAACTCTAAATGATCAAGGATGTTAGAATATTACGGAAATATAATATATTTTTGTATATTCTATATTTGAGTGATATTGTAATATTCTCTATTTAGGGTTGATTGTAATCAAATCTGGAGATTTGATTTACCAAACTTATATTCACTATACCTTATAAATAGGGACCTTGTATTGTAGACAAAATCAAGTTTAATGAGCACAATGGTAGCCCTAAGGGCCATTCAGATTGGTGACGTAGGGTCTAACACTGAACCACCCATAATTTTCTGTGTCTTCTTTCTCTCTCATCACTTCTGACTATTATCTCATATTTTATATTTCCGCAATATTTTATCATGTATCAAGAGAAACTTTCTTGTGGCCTTCAATAAACCGTCATTGACGTTTCCTAGTGTTTCCTTCGACGACCTCACCATTCCTGGTCATCCTCACTCTCCGCCTACACTGCTAGTGCCTTCTTCGCCTTCACCGCAGCACTTTCGGAAAAAAAAAAAAAAAATCCAGATCAAGATTTTAAGCCAGATCTGTTGATCTGTACAAATCCCTTTGCCATCAGATCCACCACGCGCCTCCACGCACCGCATCCGGTACTACACCGTCTTCACGAGCCCAACGCGCAGCCAGATCAACCAAATTGACATCAAAAGTCAATTTTTTGGCCCTAGATTGGTGTTTTGTGCAGAAAACCTCAAGAAACGTACGGGGACGCACCCTCACGCGCACTTTCCGCTGAATCCTGATCCCACGCGCCGCAGTACCTCTGGCGTTGATTATCCCGCACCTTAGCACAGCGCTCTGTGCGCGGCGGGCCCCCCACCCCCCAATTTCGGGGGGGGGATTCTCTTTTGCCCGCAGCTGCACTTGTGTCTCGCGCCACACTGGATCTCAACCTGCAGGTCCATTACACCTGTTCTGTACGCGTCAACCGAACAGAGCCTGCTGGTTATTTCAGCTCTGGTGCGCGCGCCCACACCGGATTCTGGCCTGCAGGTGTATTCTCTTTTTGTGGTTCTTTGCCACACCTGATTTTACCAAAAAAAAAAAGAGAGAAGAGAAAAGAAAAGAAAAAGAAGAAGGTGAAAAGAAGAAGAAGAAGATGATGATGATGATGAAAATATCATGCGCGCCATGCACAAGTTGAGTTCGGTACGCCGACCTCATAATCGGCCATGTGGGCTCATTCTTTTTGTGTTTTGGCCTGAGCCGGCCCCTTTTTGTCTTTTGGCCCTAAAGAGGATTCAAACTGATATTCGTTTTGAACTCACACTTTTCTTATTCATACTCAGAGACTTTATACAATCGGAGGAGCCTAAGTTTAGGCATTCAAAATTCAAAAATATTAACTGAAAAGGAAATTAACTGAAAAGGGAATTTACACTTAATAGCCATATTTACAGAAATAACAAACAGATTCGGAAATTATGAGAGGCACAAAATCTGGCATAGAATCTGGAGATGTTTATGGTGACAGCTAGGCTTGAGTTGGCTCTTGGTTGATTGCTTCAGTTTCCTTAATACGCCCCCGCAAGAACGGGCTACCATCGGAGAGGCCGATCTTGTTTCGTAGGTAGGCTGTCCTTTGGCTTGAAAGTGGCTTAGTGAGTAAATCTGCAAGCTGGTCAGTAGTGTGAACATGCCGAACAGTAAGAATTTTTTGTTCAACCAAATCACGCACAAAGTGAATGTCAATCTGGATATGCTTCATTCGTGAATGCTGGACAGGATTAAAACTCAGCTGGGTGGCACCCAAGTTGTCACACAAGAGCAGAGGTGGTTGGGGTAATTGAAACTTCATTTCTTGGAATAGAGAGAGCAGCCACATGGACTCTGCGGCAGCGGTTGCCAAAGCCCTATACTCGGCTTCGGTTGAGGATCTTGCAATGGCACGTTGCTTTTTGGAGCTCCAGGAAATTGGTGTGTGACCAAGGAAGAGGAGATAAGCTGAAGTTGATTTTCTGTCATCCAAACTACCGGCCCAATCAGCATCCGAGAAACATGTGAGTGCTGGGCTGGAGGTTTTTCTGATGTTGATGCCATGAAAGATGGTGTTCTTCAAGTATCGCAGCAGTCTTTTAGTTGCTGTCCAGTGGGTCTGTGTGGGGCGATGCATAAACTGTGAGAGTTTATTGACTGCGAAGCTAATATCAGGTCGAGTTAAGGACAGGTATTGCAATGCGCCAATCACGCGACGATATTCGGTGGAATCAACAGAGGACGAACCATCTGCCAGCTGAAGAGAAACCGAGGTAGAGAGAGGAGTTGTGACATCCTTAGCACCATCCATACTGGTTTTAGCTAGTAGATCTCGGATATACTTATGCTGAGTGAGAAACAA
>FXXK01000892.1:21605-103669 GCA_900184695.1 Betula pendula
CATGTAATTTTCAACGACGTGAAGAACTAGTCAAGATATGTTAAACGACAATTATAAAAAGGAATATATATGTTAAACTTATAGTTCATTATAGAGATGATTTGTGGGTCAAGTTAAGCCGAATATTGTAGCTTTTCTTTTCTTATTACTTGCATAGTCATATCATCATCTCACGTTAAAATATTAATTAAATAATTAAATTTATTTTTTTATCAGTTTAAACTTTTAGAATAAATGATAATTTAATATAATATTAGTGCATAGATACGAGTTTAAACTCTGACTTTATAATTTACAACTCATTTTAATTAAATATTTCAATTGTTAAGAGTAAGTATTAAAATATTTAATATTAGTAAAACATATATATACTCCTCTCAAACTAACATTTAATTTGTAATTTACCCTTTTTGTCTCTCAAAAAAATTAAAACTTCCCTTAAAATTTTTTAATTAGACAAAAACATCCCTAAAAATTCAAGAAGAAAAAAAAAATTTGTATCTTACGAAGACCCACGGTGGCGGTGGGTCTATCACCACATAAAAAAATTATTTTTTATGTGTATTTTGTTATTTAGGGGACATTTTACATTTTTTTTTTTGGTAGTTTAAAGGGAAATTGATGTAATTTTTAATTAAAAAAAAATTATAAATTTAGTATTAATTTGAGAGAAGAATATGTAATTTTACGTAAATAATAATTTAAATGATTCATCTGATTATTTAACACGTCACGAGTTGCATGTCCTGCCCTGTTGCCACCTTACGAAACCCATATGGTGGCAGAGAAATTGATGCATCCATTCCCCGCATATGTACACCAAAAAGAAAAAGGTGGAGGGAACAGAGGAAAAAAAAAAAGAAGGGAAAAAGAAGGAAAGAGAAAAAGGAGGAAAAAAGACGAAAAGAAGAGCAGCGCAAAGAATCATGGCCAAAAAACAGTACCACATTCACCTTGTTCTGAGTCCATGTCATACCGGATGACAAAAGATGCCCCACACTGTGGGCAGACATGTCAAATCATGATTGGAGAAGGCTTTTCCTTTTTATCAACTCTCGCACGGTTTTTATTTGTTATGGGCTGAGATATACATCAGTACATCAGTCTGGACATGAATCAGAAATTAAAAAAAATAAAAAAAAAAAATTTTTTTTTTTGGGACCCACCATATAGACCCAGGCTAATGCACTGTAGCATCAGCCTGTGCTTTATCTTTACCGATTTGTTACTATTTCCTCATCATTTGTGCCAAAAAAAAAAAAAAACGTTCACAAAAACTGTCTAACCTTCACGTAATTTAAAATATTTTTTTTGGTTTTTTAATTTTTTTTTTATTTTGATCTATCATACTTTTAATTTATATAATTTAATTCATTTCATTAAACTTTTTTTGTTAAATCTTAACGAATGAATATAAAAAATTATCAAATACTTCCTTTTTTTATAATTTGTTTTTTTAAAAATAAAATAAAATGGTATTTTAAGAATTTTAAAAAGAGTTTGATAGAAAAAACAAATAGAAAGAGGTTAAATAATACATGTTAAAAGTATAAGAAACCAAATTTAAAAAAAAAAAAATCAAATCTCATAAATATTTTAAATTACGTAAAATTTAGAGCTTTGTCAAGTTTTTCTTTTTTTTTAAAAAAAAATAGCATATATCAAAGAATATTCCTAATCTGACGAAAAGGGATAAAGTCCAGCAGTGTTAGCGTGAAGCCCCGTGCATCTTAAAATTTTGTGTATTGTGTAGTCTCCAATGATTTCGTATGGCATAGGCAAACTCGGTAAAATGGAATTTACACCTTACAAGCAATCTCCAATAGAGAAAGAAAGAGAGAGAGAGAGTAGGTGGGAGGTTGCTTTCGAGGGGTAGTAGTGTATTATTGTCAAACTTTGGGCAAATTGCTTTTATTGTTTTCGCTTTGCACAGGAAATAGACCCCCCCCTGTATCAGTCTTATCACCTAAAAAAAATAAATAAAAAAATAAGAGAACGAAGTGGACCCACAACCCCCTAATTAGTTCTGACAGCCCTGTAACGGACCCCACACACTTCATAAATTATACTCCATAAAGGAATTATTATAATAGCATAAATACAAAGCATCATAGATTGCAACAGCCCCCACTACAATCATTGTGAGATGTATTTTTATAAGACAAGAGAAAACTGTTGCCTTTTCTTTCTTTTAATAGAGGGGTGAAACAAGAAATTTGAACAACAATCTAAAACAAAATTAAGAAAATTACGGATAACAAAATAAACACCAAAAAAAAAAAAAAAAGTATACTATTCATTTCAATAATTCATTTTACAGCTTCTATAGGATTCTTAAGATTGAAGTAAGAAATGAAATTGCTGCCAGCAGTACTAGTTGTAGTGACTTATAGTGAAAATAATGGATACAATATAAGGCATACGAATGATTCTTAGTTTTAGGGCAGCTACAAGTAGAGCCGAGAAAATTAAACGAAAAAACAACAAATCTGGCTTGTGTAGGTGGAGAAAAAACAACAAATCTGACTTCCAACCCCAACCATGAAAGTTGTTGAAATAAGGAGGAAAATGGAAAGAGTAAAACAAAGGGAGGCTAGGGAAGGTTTATTATGGAGAAGAAGATGATGTGGAAGAGGGAAGGAGGGTCGAGATCTGGAGAGGACTTGGAAATGAGAATTTTTTGTGAGAGAGAGCGTCTCTCTAGGCTGTGAAACTGTTGCCTTCAAACTCGTGTAACATTAAAATAATAACAAATAAGTATGTGCGAAAACCCTTTCAACTAGAAAGTACACTTTTATCGCATTACTATTTCTTCATCTTAAAATGGTAGTGTGTATCAAGTTTTTAATTTTTTAACAATGAACATTACAACAATAAGATAATAATGAGATAATTTTTTAGCATAATTCATATACCAAGTGTCACAAACCCAAGTCTTCAAAAGAGTAAATGCACTATTCATTAAATTCAAATCCTATAAACAAAAGAGTAAATCATCAACGGGTAAAAAGTATTGGGATATGTGTGATGATCAGAAGGGCTCACTCCTGTGATTATTAAGATACGAATGAGTCAAAACTATAGAAAGTCCAAAACACCTCTCTCTCTCTCTCGTTCAAACTTCAAACCTCCTCATAAGAATTCACCCAGTAAAAAACTGACACGTGTTAAAGCGCCGTGCACATATTGAATACCCCGTACCTCCGTCAGTCCAAACGTTTTTCCTCGCACCTAGGAAGTTTCCCCGTAACCGTGAATCTCACCAATGGTGTTCACGAGCTCCTTTCAAAACAACAAAAAACTAAAAAGCGTACAAATCAAAGAAGGGGAATATCACGCAATTCTAATGAAGGCTTTTGCCTCCACATTACGGCGTTCGAGACGCCACGAGCCCCCTCTGTTTCTCTCTCTATCTCTCTCTTTTCTCTCTGCCGTCATCCCAAATAGCCAAAGAAATAATAATCAAAACCAACAAAAAGTGAATACCCCCTAAAAAGATGAGAAATTAAGAAAGGAAAGTCTCATCCCCCTTTGTTCCCTTTCAAGAAACCGTCACTGTATATCCCCAATGCCTCAAAAATAACACCCCCACCAAACAATAACGTAAAAGTGTGATTAAAAAAAATAATAATAAAAAAAAAGTAAGAACAAAATTAAAGCAACTATGATAAACACAGCTCTTGCAGGTTTACGAAATCGATAAAAGAGAAAATAAAATTAAAGATCTCTCGACGATCCTCAGTCTCAGGTGTTTTAATTTACAGGAACATCTTCTTTTTTTTTCTTTTTTTTTTGGCTTTTTGCTTTTCTAGTTCAATTTGATCACATTGATCATAGAGTTGCTGCTTTTTACATAAGAGCGAATCAAAAACTATTATCCGTAGTACGAATATATATTTTGATATATACTCATATTTTTTATACCTGAAAATTTGAAGGGAAAAAAAAAAAGAAAGAAAGAAAAGAGAAATTCCAAAATTTTTCTTAGGGTTTGTCTTTGAGAAGAGAAGCTAATCCGGTGACAACCCTTGCTCCTCTCTCAACGCTCTTCGGTTTGACCGCGGGTGGCTGCCACGTCGGCCTCACCTCCTTCACTTCCTCGTCCTCGCCGGAATTTTTCGACGGCGACGACAACCATCTCAAACTGTCCCCAGATGGCGCCGTTTCCTCACCGAAGATCAGCTCCAGCTCACCGCAATCACTGTCCGCGGTGACCGGAGACTTATCCTCCTCCTCCCCATTCTCGGTCCCCGAAACGGTGTCGCTTCGGGTGGTTCTGGTGTAGGGAGAGAGCCACTTGGCCCTCATGTACTCGGCCTTCCTCCAGGGCGGCAAGTGCATCCCCTTCTTCTTCAAGCTCTGCTTCGCTGCCTCCGACACGATCGAGACGATCTGGCCCAGACGATCAGGTTTCCCCACGAAAATGTACGGCAGAGATTGCAGGATCGCCTTGTAGGTCCCGGTCGACCGAGCTATCTCGAACTCCGATCGGAAATCGATGTCGATCAACAATCTATCCCCCTCCACTATGACATCTATGTACTCGTATTCCCCTGAACCAAAACCAAAGTTAAAATCGTCTTAATTTTCCTTTCTAACTTAAAAATAAGAAATAAAATGAAAATTCAGCTAAAGAAGTTTAGAGAGAGAAAGTACCGGCTGGGTAAAAGGGGGATTTGTCCCATTTGGATTTGCAAATTGAGGAGTCGTAGCCGAGAGATGAGAGTGAGTCGGTGACGATTTCTCTCAGATCGTCTTTTCGTTTGTGGATTTTGTTGTTCTTCTCGACGATCTTTGCCGCGTCTGCCAATAGGTTTCTCTCCGCAACGCTCGCGCAAGGAGTTAAGCTCTGTTGCAAGAAAACACACAAATTTCTTCGGGTTCAATTTCGAGCTCTTAGGAGTGTTTTATTTTTTCGATTCTTTAAACGAGACTCTAAAGCTCCGTTTGGTTGCTGAGAAACCGAAAATAAAAAAATAAAAATTGATTTTTCGGAGGCAGAATTTGAAGCGATTTTTTTACCTTTAGTATATCGAAGGCATCGCCGCCGAACGACCCTGAGGTGACCGATTCGCCTCCGAAACCAGCGAACACGTCGAACTCGTCGTCGGAGCTGTCATTGTTGTTGCCGTTAAAGCAATTGCAGCGGTTCCGGCCGCACTTGGCCGCCGCCGAGGACTGCTTCTCGTTGCTCTCCTGCTCGATGAAGCTCTGCACCATCTTCGCCAAGCAAACCGAGCTCGGCTCGAACTCTGCCCCTCCATCTTTGTTTCCGTACTGTGCCGCATCGCCACCGCTCGGCTTCTCCGTCGACGAGATTCTGAGGACGCTAGGGAACTGCCGGTCGAAGAGCCTCTTGAGCCGCGATTTCAGAACTGGTTTTGTGGCGTCGGTCCGAATCGCTGGATCCCTCAGTGCTTGAGAATCAATATCAATCGGTTGGATCTTCATCGGAAAAGGCATGGTGAAATTGACAAAAAAAAACAAAGAAATTCTCAAAGAGGTTCAACAGGTACGCTCCTCTCAAAACCCTCTGGCTCTATATGAGTCTGGTTTTTCAGTACCACCTAATTATACCGTGCACTGAAACCGCTCTGTCAGTTCTGCTCCATTTTCAGTGCTCAATAAACTTGGATTCGCTTCCAAAGCCTCACAGTAACCAAAAATTTTTAAACAACCTGCACCTAAAACCGATAGCACTCTGAACGAGAAAAACAGTAACACGTTAATTCAGCGCCACCACTCAACAAATTCATGCACATTCTCCATCTACTTCCATCTTTTCAAAAGTCTCTCACTAAACAAAGCAAAAATTCTCCGCAGACTGTAAATTCTGGCCGATCACCTGGTCAATCCGGTCCGAAACTAAACTAGGAAAAGAAGAAAAAGAATAATCCACCAAAATTTCTTTACGAGCGAGAAATGGGTACCTTCTTCTGGAATTATCGTAGCGAAGAAGAATGGAATAACTTGTGGCACTACAAGAAGTGTGTTTCGTGGAAAACGTGACGGCGATGATCGGAAATATCTACAGTGGGTATTTGAAGGGATGAGATGGTTGCCGGAATATTCATTTTCCGGTGAGGATATCGTCGCCGGCGAAGGTTAGCGCAATCGCAAGTAAGGCCTTTGGGAGGTTCTGGTTTTTGGTGGAAACTCATGGATTGGGTAGTGCCAGATTTGCATTTTATAAGGAGCTGCAGAGGTATGGAGTGCTGACTAGGATTCAGATGCCACGTTGAGTCCGACGTGGCTAGGATTATCCTGAAGCGCTTGTTTGCTCACGTAGTTGGAGTTACACGCAGTTATAGTTTGTGGACGTTTCCTGTAGGTGCCACGTGTTGGATAGGACGATCGTGGGCGGTCTCGATTGGCTGGTTTCTTTCTGAAATTACTAAACTACCTGTCCACTACTGTGGTTTATCGGGGCTGATGGCCCTCGCATACCGGAGGTATGGAAAACCGTCTACGAGGAGATCGTGGCAAATGTGCAAATTTTTTGAAAATGGGGAAAAAAAGTAAAGTTGGTGGAGGGTGAGATCTTTCAGTGTGTATATGCTCGGACGTTCTTCAGAAGTGTGCGTCTAACATTGCACGACACGTACTGTACTGCTCGAGGATCAGTTCAGTTCTCTTTATTAGCTACTATTTTTATTATTATTTATGTTATATATATTTTAAATGATATTATTATTTATTTATAAGTGCCTTACTTAATTAGCTACTTGAAATTGTTAAAGTATAGTATGCATTGTCTCCTCACACACGAAGAGAGGTAACACTTTTCCTTTGTTAAAGCCCTCAATTCCATGTATAATAAATGGGTTACATTAGAAAGGTTAAGATTATGCGCAAAATTGTGGTGACAATTTCTTGTTTATCTTTTAATTTTTTAATTTTTGAGTGTATTTGCCCTTTTCTTTTATTAGTTGGGGATATATTAGTGATAAATGGACTTAAAATATTATTGAATTCAATAAAATTCTTGGGAAATATACATTTACTTCCTTTTGATTAGATCGTAAAACATGGAATCTCTCTGGCTAAAATTTAGTTTGTAATATTTAACCTCCTTGTAGTCATGTTCAATGTGAAAAAGTCAACATTTCAATGAGTCATTACCTCCTAAACAATAAAAAAAAAAATAAAAAATAAAAAAATCAGTGAACGCACCTATTCATTTGTAGTAAACAACCAAAATAGAAAAATAAAATAAATTATTATTAAGATTCTTATTAAAAAAATAAGAAAATTAATTTGGCTATGCAAAATGATAATGTGAATGAAAGTGTAGAATCATTTATCATGTGACATAATGTAATTAGTTATAGACTATACATATTGATTTTATACTTCAAAACGTGATCACACTAAGAGCTTGTTTAGTAATTATAAGGAGCTATGATTTACATAAGTCTGGACTAATTGAACAATAAATCAGCCCAGATTATATGAGATTAAAAAAATAAAATAAAATCTAAAATTTAATTGTGGAGTCTACAAAAATATAAAAAAAAAGTCTAAAATTAGTGTTCAATCAGCTCAGGCTTATATAAATCATTACTCAATTATAAGAGGGGAAATATTTTTACCCAAACTCTGTAGTTTTGCAGTTCTATGGGCACAAGCTGATTTTTATGTAATTTTGCAAGCACGATTGCCTTCAAAACTCATGCTAGCTAGGATCAGATGAGGATTGGATAAGATATTAGTCTACGATAAACTAAATTAATAATAAATCTAGTTCACGTAACCCATTTATAATTGTGATAATTAAGGTCTCTAAACTCTAACTATTTTACAAATACCAAGTTTAAGGTTTTTAATTCCACTGATTAAAATAACATTGCATGCTTGCAGGAATTCTAGAATCAAGTTCTAATTTTCTAGAATATTATATGAGTCAAGTGATGAGGATAGAACTTAATCCAAAAAGTATCAACTTCTAGCCAGATCGTTTAATGTAGGACTGTGTCAGCAAGAAAAAAAAAACAAAAGAAAAAGAAAACAATGTGAACTTAATCTTCATTGAAGAACTTGAGGTACATGGTTCAACCGACCTACTTCTACAAATGTCTGAATGGTTTTTTTTTTTCAACTGTAGGGTTCAAGTTACCAAAATCCACTCTATGAATCATGCTAATCTAGTAGTAGATGTGTCAAAAGAAAAAAAAAAAAACTAAAAATTAGAAATGAGTGGGAAAAAAATAATTTTGCTCGCCATAGTGGTGACAGTTCTTCCCCCTCCCATGGTCTTGAGCTTATAAAGTATTAGTATTAATTATTATTTAAGATTAGGGAAAAATACTGTAGAGGTTCATGTAATTTGATATTTTATCAAATTATACCATAGGGTTCAGATTAGCTGTTACTTTTACGGTCTAAAATGAAAGATGGATACATCATTTAAAGCACCAAATACAAAAGGTGTATATTCAGTAGGTATCTTCAAAGGAATAAATATATATTTCGTTGATAAGATATATTTGGTGATTTTAACTGACGTGTTAAGTTCTTATTGGATGCTATAAAATATGGGTTTTACACCCCTATCTTAATAGAAGGTATCCTCCTTAAAATATATAACATCATCAAATCACTCCCTCAATTACATATTTTTTTTATCTTATCAAGTTTGGACATGTGTTCAAATGCTTGAGCCAGCGCCACCACATCATTTAAAAAAAAAAAATGCTTGTTATCTATCTTTTTTCATCTTTATCCATTTTTACACCTTTTTATTTTTATTTTTAAAAGAGTTTCATTTTGTATTTGTAGGATCCATCTTTGTCCACATATGCAAAGATGGACAAAGATGAAAAAAAAAAAAGAAAAAAGAGAGAGAGTTGATAATTACCTCTTTTAAACACTAAGACCACCCTCTTCGGAGACGGGTAAACCACCCCCAAAAGCCCAATAGAAGGTAGCAAAGTTCGACCACCCCCAACCATTCTTCAATCTCTATCTCTTTTTTTCCTTTTAGTTTTTAAAATTTTTTTTTATAAAAAAATGACTTGATGATGTTGACCAAAATACATGTATACATACGTTATTGGCAGCGTACGTGTCATTGCTCGATGTTTAAAAAATTTAATGGAGAGAGTGATTTGATAACGCTACATACTTTAAAGAGTAATGTGTTTTAAAGATTTAATACAACGTCAAACCATAAGAACATCTACAGCATTTTTCCTTGAACCTTATTGCTTTTTCCATTAAAAATCTTAATTGTCTCTTCTAGTCTAGTTGATCAATTTTTATTCCAATAAGCATTTGACCAAGACATATAAGTAGGATATTCATGTATTTTAAGACAAAATTAAGGTGGTGGCTTTATAAAACCGTCGTCAACAGTGCATAACCACCGAAAGGATGCTATTCTTATTACGGCCATAATCCAATAATTAACAATTCTTGATTTTGGATTCAAGTTCGATTTTCTTTTTTCTTTTTATAGTTACTTCCTGAGCAAATGTTGGCTTTATTTGTTAAAATGATTGTTTTTTCATTTTGTTTTCTATTTTTAAAATAAAAATATTAACAAATAATTTAAAATACAAAACGGTTTAATGTCATATTAAACACATTTTTTTTTAAAATAAAAAATAAAAGACACCGTAAAAATTATTAACAAATAGAGCCGTTGTCATTTACACCATCCAACCAATCATCGGTCTTCCGGGTGACACAGAATGTGCATTAGAAAAAATGAATACAAACAAATTGCGGCCACGTCAGAAGGGTAATAAAAAGAATTATCTTCATAATTAAATAACAGCGCTAGCACATGTGTAGGACAAAAAACAACTATGAGCGTTGCTGTGTTTGATTAATACACTTAGGATTATTACTGCATACAAGGGCGGCTCAACCCTTAGACGGATTAGGCGGCCACTTAAGACCTTTAATTTAATAAGATAAAAAAAAAAAACTAATGAGAATTTTTTATATTAAAAAAAAAGTCCTAATTATAATCAATATTCTCTAATTAAAGCTCACAATTAATAAATATTAATGAAGATTTATTCCATAAAAAAATATTTAAGGCCCTAATTATAGTCAATATTTTTTAATTAAAGTCCCAAATTATAGTAAAATATAAATAAGTAATTAATAATAACTTTTATCCACACATAATTAACTAATAATTGTGGTAATAAGTAGTTATAGTCAATACCCCAAATTAAAATTGATAAAATTATACCTAAGATCAACAACGTCTCAAGAAAGATTAGATTAACCATATTATCAATTGAAAAAGAAATCTTAGAAAAACTTGAATATAAATCCTTAAAAGCAAGAACGATAACTTTTAAATAAAAATATAATATTTAATTAATATTAATTTTTTTTAAAAAAAAATGCCTCATTTAAACTTTTCGCTTTAGGCCCCAAAATGTATTGAGCCGGCCTGACTGCAAATGTAATCAACAAGTTCCCATTGTGGGGAGAAAAATATGCTTTTTTTACTTCATTTTCATTGCATCAAACGTAAGAGGTTTTTTTTTTTGTTTTTTGTGCAGACGAAGTCATGCTATTCGTTTAGAGTCTTAATGGTTTGATCCTTGGAATATATAGTTTTGCTCTTACTAATACCTTTTTTTTTTTTGTATTCATCTTTGGCTTTCTTTCATTTTATACCTCAGTATTATTATTTGACCCAAAAAAAAAAAAAAAAGGAAATGATTGTTTTAAAAAGAAAATTATTCTCACATCTCGAGAGGCAACTAGTTTTGTTTTAAAAAAGAAAATTTCAATCTCGTAGATGTAGATTGACTAAAAAATGTCCTCATAACATAGTTGATCCATTTATGTTTGTTTGGTAAAATTTGTTAGAGAGTGTGTTTTGTTTTTTTGGTTGTAAACTGATATAAAGATGAAAGTAATTTTAAATATTTTGTGTTTTAAGTTATTTGTTAATACTTTTGTTTTTTTCATTAAAACGTAAAAAACTACCCTAAAAAGCGTTGCCAAACGAGTTAACCGGTATTTCTTTTTTGTTCTTTTTTGTAAAATGGTGAACTTCAATTTGTCATTATGCATAGGATGATTCTTATTATTGGCCAAACCATAAACAAAACTAATCATCCGGGGTCTAACTTTCAAAAGAATTTGTATTAAAATAATATGCCAAAATATTGTTTTAGTCTCAATATAAGGAATAAGTAAAAATAAAAAATGCATATAGTTATTCAGTAACACCCTCAACTCGCTAGGGTTAAGTTTGTTAACTAAAAAGCCTCATAGGCACAAATGTTACAAATAGTTAAATTACCACTTATTTCAAAAGTTAAAATTAATAGAAAAAAAATAAATTTAATCATTTAAAATATATATTTTAACACTACCCCATACGTATATACTCAAACTCCCTCTTAATAGGTGAGATCTAACATTTAGAATATTTAATTGAAATGGAAGATAAATTATAAAGTTAGGGATCAAACTCAAGACCTCCGCTCTAATACCATGTTAAATTACCACTTATTTCAAAAGTTTAAGTATATAGGAAGAAGTAAATTTAATCATTTAATCAATACTCTAACATATGAGTTTCGAGTAATACTACATATTACACTTTCATCTTACTCTCATGGGTCACATTCCAAAAGGTTGATGTAGTAGTGCCTATTAGATTTTTTTATTTTTTATTTTTTATTTTTTAAACATAGGTCAAAAGGTACTGCCACATCAACCCAAAGGTATAGGGGTGAGACGAGAGTGTAATATATAGCATCACTCATGAGTTTAATAAGTTTGAAAAAAACTTTATTGAAATTAAATGCAAAAACGTAAAGGTCTGAAACATAACTTCATAATGAGTTCAGAAAATAATTCTTCTCTATTGTGCCCTAAGGCACTTATTTAAAATAAGTTCAATTAAAACTTGTCATGGCATGACTTATTAATTCCCCCATCTAACTTGCTTTCGGCATCGTATTACGTCTCATCCTCACTTGAAAATATAAAAGCAAAAAAAATGAGAAAAAAAACTCAGTAAGCAATATTCTCCAACCAATTTAAAATTGGCCGGTTAAAACATGTTCTTTTAAAACGTTTTTCTGAAAACATTTACCCAACTTTGAAAAGAATTCTAATCTCTCTTTTTGTAAAACTAAAATTACGAAGGAACTTTATTTTTTTCTCCTACTATGGCTTATGCATATTGTTATGCCTTGTATGTTAATTAAGATTATGCGACCGACCTTCTAGATCATGGTATCATTTGTGGCCACGGATGTGCCTTTGGCTAACGGATTAACTTTTAAGTGCACTCAATTTGGCAAACTAGGTGATGGACCACCCTTGTGTAGTTGCACTTCATCCTAGCCCGATACCGTGCTTCTATTTTTCTTAGGAAAAAAAAATACTTATAAAAATAAACAACCTTTTTCATATGCCCATAGCTTTCTCTTTTCTTTCTTTAACTATATTCTTAAAATTTAAGGGTAATAAATAGGGTTTTCTCTTCCTTGAAATAAACTTTTCTTTCTTTGAAATCATAGTTAGGGCATTTTTTCAGTTGTTGCCTAGGTGTTAGAAATAATGTATACAACCCCTTTGGCCTTGAGTTCGTTAGAGAGTAAGTCAAACTTGGAACTCGCACCAATCAAGGATATTGGCGACTACCGAGGTGCTATAAGCCTACAAAAGCCCACGGTTCAATAAAAGCAACGTTAATTAGTTCAACAGTGATAACCATGTGACATTCAACAATAATTCTAACTACGCATTCATCAATAATAGTAGAAGTGCACTTATCAATAATAGTATATGCATGCTTAGCAATAATGGGAGATGCGCGCCTAGCAACAATGATAAATGTGTGTTGTACACATTGTGCATCTGTCGGTAATAATAGTTATGCGTCGCGCGTTCAACAATAATAGTAAATGTGCATTGCACGTTCATCAATGGCAATAGCTATGCGTCCAGTAGTAACATTAGTTGTGTGTTCAATTGTAATGGTGGATGTGTGTTCTGTGGTGGGAAAGGATTTCCTTTCTACCATTAAAGCTTTATTTAACTCGGATAAGCTTTTAAAGTCAGTAAATGCAACTATCATTTCTTTAATTCTTAAGAAGCTCAATCATTCAAAAATGGGAGATTTTAGGCCTATTTCTTGTTGTAATCACCTGTACAAGTGTATTACAAAGCTTTTAGCAAACAGGCTAGTTCCTTGCTTGGATGCTATAATTAGCTCCAAGCAAATTACCTTCATCCCTTCTCGTAGCATTGCAGAAAATGTGCTTCTAGCACAAGAGGTGATGAAGGATTATCATAAGAATGAGGGGAAAACTAGGTGCAAGATAAAAGTGAACCTTATGAAGGCGTATGATTCAGCGAATTGGACCTTCCTTCTCCATAGTTTAGCTTGCTTCGGGTTTTCAGTTAAGTTTATTAGTTAGATCCGAGAATACATAACTTCTCCAAGGTTCTATGTGGCTTTGAATGGAACCATAGTTGGTTATTTTGAGGGCAAAAAGGGTCTTTGCTAAGGGGATCCTGTTTCTCCCTATTTGTTTGTCATTGCCATGGAAATATTGACTAATCTTATGGTTGAGTAATGTAACAGGGTGACCATACGCTGCCTTAAGCCTCCCACCTTTCACCCTTGTGTGAACAGAATTAAAATCCCAACTTAATAAGGCCTAAAGAGACTTAAGCAATTAGGTTAATTGGCACCCACAATAAATTTCATCCTTGTTTTCTAATTAAGTCTTTTCTTCTATCCATTACTCTTGATGAAATGATTTCTGATGCAGGAAAGAAAAAGTAAAAAGAGCTTTGGTTTTTTTTTTTTTTCTTTTCTTAAGCTCAATACACAAGAGAATTGGGTGAGGAGAGAAATGACATTAGAGCTGAATAGGAGAGAATTGTTAATAAGCGAAACCCATAAAAGTACCCCATCTAAATAAATTACTGACCGAAAGAGTACCTGTAATGCTTATAAACTCATCCACCTTCTGCTTTTTGGCCAATGTAGGGCAAGCTTCTTTGTTTGTTTTTTTTTTTAAAGCAATACAAAGGAAATTAGGTATAATGAGAAATGGCATTATCATGATAACTACTTTACGGACCACAAAACCTATACATAACCCATTGAATAATACTGCAATTAATATTTTAGGAGGCACCATGACCAGTCA
This sequence comes from Betula pendula, assembly GCA_900184695.1. NCBI lineage: Eukaryota > Viridiplantae > Streptophyta > Magnoliopsida > Fagales > Betulaceae > Betula > Betula pendula. The sequence goes on from FXXK01000892.1 coordinate 35,756, forward strand.
ATAATTGTAAGAATTGGACCGTTAGTTGAAGTTCCAGCCAGATTTAAGACAAATGGCTCTACTTTATTAGGGTAGAAAGAGTTAATTCAAGATTTACAGTGATCATGACTCTTCATTTGTACGCTTGTCTGATCCTTGTCCTCGGACTTATAATGAGGACACCAAGTTATTATTTTTTGTGTACAATTTTGAGTGCAATTTCCTAAGAACATGTCATCCAATTGAATCAAAAGGGACCAAATAAAAATCAAGAAGTCAAGTCAAGCCAATATGAATTAAAGGCAACCAAAACCATAAATGGTCTGGTTGATACTGTTGGCCTTAAATAAAAAGACATAAATTTCTTATAAATTGGTTTGTCAGTCTCTAAAAGTGACGTATATTCTTTAAGTATTTGAAAAACACATGTCTTCTTATTAATGCTATTAAAAAAACATATGAGAAGTACATGCTATTAAAAAAATCATGTGCTTCTCACATGCTGAGAATACATATCACTTTTAGAAGCTGATTTATAAGAATTTTCTACAAACTAATTTGTAAGAAATTTATGTCTTAAACAAAATTGCAAACACCAAGTTAGGGTGCCTTGTGTTTTTAAACAAAATTGTAGAAAATATCTTATTTAAAAGTATATTTAAAAAAATATGTTTGAAAACGTAAACAAATTCAAATTTTGAAATCGCAGGTAAGGAAGTACGTTTTTAAAACTGCACTATCTTAAAGGCTAATTTGCAATTATATTTATTGCTTAATTGTGTTTTCATTAACAATATTTTTAAAATTATTATTTTTTTCAAACTGCCCCTTTTAAAATCGCTAAACTACGTGGACACTCAGTTTCTGCGTAACAAAGTCCTCTCCCATGTCCTTTCCTCACTTCTTCGTGCCAATGTGTTATCCAGCCTTTAAGGACTTTTTTCTCCATGTGAATTAAACTGATAGGCCTTAGTTTTCAAAACTAAAAGGAAAAAAAAAACAAAAACAAACAAACAAACTGCAACTAATCCATTTTTTGATGTCTCGTATTTAGATGTCTCTCAATAACATATACAGTGTAGTGTTCATGACATGGCTTTGTTTGTTAAAATTTTTTCTTTTATCTTTTGTGTTTTTTTCTTTTAAAAAAATTAAAATATTAACAAACAACCTAAAATATAAAACACTCAAAAATGTTTTCACTTTTATGTCATGCGACTCAAAACACTTCAAAAAAAAAAAAAAAACATATTCCAAAAAGCATTAACAAACCGAACCAATTATTTTAAATTCGGGAGAGGAATGTGCTTATTTTATTATTTATTTATTATGACAAGAAACCCCTCCAACAAGGTAGGCCATGTATTCAACCTTGTCTGGCAAAATTTGGACCTATGCATATAAAGCGCCTTCTACACATGAATCGAATAAGACTTCAACTTCGCCAGTGAAACGTAACTTCAAAGAATTGTTTGCACAAAAAAGAAAGAGGAAAGTGCTTATTAGCTTTGTTAAACTCAGACCGACAAGTTTGAGGAACAAATTTCAACATGTTAATAAAAGAAAGCAGCATGTGAATGCTGTAAAATGTATCTGTGAGACTATGAAGAATGATGATTGTTTAAGGTAAATGCTAAAGATTAAATGCATAAAAACTAGCTAGGCCCTGCCTAGAAAAAGTTGCATTCCATAGATAGAGCTTGTGGCTTTTTGCCATCATTTAGGAAAGCTGTAAAAATGTTGGAAAACAGTATACCTATATTCTTGCGCAAGTAAGTGACAACCAAAGTTTTCAAATAAGAGCATCTACTTTTTCCCAAACATCAAGGGTGCCTAAATTAAATATTCCATTTGTCAAAAAACAGGATGCATCTTTTTTACTTTTTTATGCTTTGGATGATAAAAAGCCAAAGCTGCACAAGCGGTAAAACAAAAATGATGTTCCATGGCTTAGCGATTTGTCATTAAACTGTAGGGTTTAATATCTTTTCCTTGTTACAACTTTAATGTGGCAAGGCAATTGATGTCACTTTAGTGAGCTTCTTTTGATGATGTCTATTGAAATTATTGAATTTCTTTTTTCTTTTTATAAAAAATTAAAAATTAAAAATGAAAAAAAAAATTGCTCATCATTCCCTCTTTAAAGCTTTTTGGGAGCATGGGATTGTTATTAGCTTTTGGAGACTCGAATGCTTTTAAATTTACAATGAATTTGCTTTTTGTGACTCAAGGAAAAGTTTCAGACTTTGTTCGGTGAAAGACTTAAAGAAATTGCGCGTTAGGAGCTGGTCCTACCTTCATAATTCCAAATGACCCATTTGGTTTCCTCAAACCTTCATTTCAATTGTTTGTACTTGATCAGTCTTATTCCCTAGAAATCCATGTGTAAGGACCCAATTCTCTTTTCATGAGCCAAACATGTTAGTGTATATTTGATTACCATATATTATAGATTTGATTGTATAGATTTCAGAGATTTGATTGTAATCAGATTTGATGGAATGTGATTACCATATTTATCTACCACCATTCTCTTATAAATACGAGTCTTTTGTATTGTAACATCAATTTAATGAATAAGAGTATAATGTAGTTTTTTGGGCTTTATCTTGTAGACGTAGATCATAGACCGAACCACATAAATCTCTCGTCTTTTCTTTTTTTTAAAAAAAAAAAAATTTATTTCACTATTTATTTATTTTCTTATTTCATTATTTATTTCTTCAAAACAGTCGATAAGGGTCTCTTTGGGTGATTTAGTTTAAAATCAGATTTTTTTTTTTTCTGTAAAATTGCAATGCCAAACGCACTCATTTTCATCCGGCTCTCTATTTTTATCCTCAAAGTATGAAGTAAAATCAGTTTTTTCTACTTTAGAGAGCTACTTTTTTTTAAAACACCTACATCCTGCTCCCTACTTTAAGGATCAACTTTGACTTTTTTATTTAAATATTAATATTTTTTAAAAAAAACTTAATTCTTTCTCTAAAAGGGAAAACAAATAAAACTAAAAAGTAAGAAAGAAACTAATATTTTATTATAAAAAAGAAGAGTATGGAGTGAAATGACTCTTATTAGTAGGGAGCCATTTCATGTTCCATATTTTTTTTCTTAAACTAGGGAGCCGGATGTGAGCAATAAAATGGTTAAAAATCTATTTTGGCTCCCTACTATAAGGATATTCCTATAATAAGAAGCCGGATAAGAATGCCTTAGATTGCTATTCTCATTCAGAATGTTTCAAGAAGTAGTATATACAATTGCAATGGCTAAAAATCATCTTATCAAAGTGGGTTTTTCATAGGATTGCTTCCACCTAAATGAACCCTTATCTTTGCTTTAATGCAACATATATAGCAAGGTGCTATAGTGGCTTGAACTGATTACCTTGGTTTTCTGCCCTGGATTTGAACAAAACTTTTTGCCCAATTAAGGGAAAGAGTGGGGCATGAGAGTAAAGTAGATGAATGTCATTTTCCATCAAAGTCATTACAATTGATGGAGGTTTATAAATGAGTGTTGGATGAAGTGGGCCTCTTTGTGGTAGATGAGAGGTCAAGATCCTTGTACCCCCCCCCCCCCCCCCCAAAATTTCCATACTTACATATATGAAAATCATAACAGATGCTGTGATGGTTGTTTGTGATCATTCTCTGCCCTGGATTTGAACAATGATCTGCACTGACTTCATGATTTTAATCAAATCTTATCACGATGAAAGTGAATCGTTCATGGTTTCTCTTTCAAAAGAGCCCGTTGCTCTCTTCTACGAGACTTTTTTGGGGTAGAATCAGGTATGGGAAGCTGTTTAGGTCCTTTATGAAAACCAATATACTACGTAACCATTTAAATCAAAATGGGGGCAGATGTCACACTTTTGGTGTCACTGCCCTATCTTCTTCCTCTAAAAGACCCATCTCTTTGGCCTACCAAACCCCCTTAAGTTTCTTATGAACTTAGTCAAGTCTTTATCTTTCTTACATCATTCATTTCTTCTCATAATCTATCGTTACATACTCTCTCCTATAATACTCCTACTCCACATGGGTCGGGTCCCACATGAGGATTAAAATATTTTTTTTTCCTCATACAGATATGCCTTGCCATGTTAATGCCTAGTATTCTATATCTACATCCATAGGGTATCAATGAGAATCCTTTCTCTTCTCTTTCTTGTCATATATTATCCTGACAAATAATTCTGCTTTATTTTTTTATAATTTTAAATTAAGGGTTAATTCAAGTCGACCCAAATGGTCAAATTAACCATAACCCGCTTATACAAAACTCTAACCCGCTAACATTTCTCTTTATATATGGGTCAAATTGTATGCTCACTCCCATTGCAACCATGTCAAAGTCCATTCCCTGGATTGATATTTTCTTGACTTAGTCCTTAACAGATGGCTAATTGTTTATGAGGGAAAAGAAAGAAGGAAAAAAAAAAAAAAACTATTAATTGATGAATATAATGCAAAAAAATAAAAATCGAGATCTTGAGGTCTACACATTACGTGAGGAAGAGTACTAAAATATTAAATTTTATTTTTTATATTTTTTTTTTATCAATCCATAAAGCTTTTTTGCCCATTTTTGTTGGGTTTCATTATAAATCTATGTATGTATGTATGTGTGTAGCACCATTGGTTATGATCCATGATGAAGAGGTAGACGCTTTCCAAATAAAAAAAGATTTTCAGACCCAAAGAAAGGAATAATGATAATCAGAAAGGTATTGCTTGCTTGTTTGCATCGATTACAACAAAGTTTGGTGTCTCAACTATGAACTTTCAATTTTTATTACAATGAAAGATGATGAGTGCTGAGGACATTTGACAGGAAAAGCTATTATATGAAATGATGGCTTTGTCTTTGTCTTTCTAACCCCAAAACCCACTCTTAGGGACTGTTCTGCTTGGATTCTTGTTTTGGGTTTGCTTCTTTTTCTCTGTTAAAAGCCAAACAAGGCAGTATTCTAACATTGTATCAATTTCTTTCTTTTCTTGTTTAAACGAGGTTTAGGTCATTGGATTAAGATAATTGCTTGATTAAGTGTTTCATTATGATATCTCTCTCTGTTTTTTTCTTTGCCAAACAGTACACCAAATTTAACTGTTTCAGGTGATATTTGGTAGGATATCTAATATATATGGGTTGAAGGAGTCCACATTAATGAATCAATGGGCCACCAAAGATGATGGCAATTATGCTAACTGCTAAGATGCAATCAACTATCCAATCCTTTTTTTTTTCCTAATTTTACACAATCACCCCACATCAAGCAAATAAGAGATTAGGTGAATTAAAAAGAAAAATGGCCCTAAAAAGGAGATTAGGTGACACATATTGACGATCGAGAGGTCAATTTATGATCTACTTCATAGAGAACATGATCTCACCTTCTCTCCATTGATTACAAACATTAGTATTCCTTTAATTCATTCTAAAAACAAAGGACAAACGCTTTCATTAACAAACACCTTCGAATACAAAATAATTACAAAACACTCAAAACTACTTTTTCTTTATGTCACGTTAGAATACTTTTTCAACCAAAAGATACAAAAACCACGATCCAAAAGGTTTTATCATACAAACCCGTTAATTTGCTGCATGATTTGAAGTAGTATGTTCATAAAATTATCTTTTCTCACCTAAACTCATCCAAAAAAACAGAAAATTTTCAATATAGTAACCCCAAAAGATTTGAGTGGATAGACTTCCAGTAGCACCAAACATAATGGTACAGCAAAAATAAATATGGTTGTACAAGGTATTATGCACTCTTGATTGCTAGTGTAGCAGGTCTGGGCTTTTTTTTTTTTTATGTCACCTTCAGAACCTTTTTCAAGTTGCATTAGCAATGGGGCATCTCAAGGGGTCCCATTGAATTATGGAATTTGGAGGGTGATGGCTTGAGCCCACCTGTGTGGCTTGCACTTGGAGAAACCTGAAGGCCTGGACCCACGAGTGTGTGGCTGCAACTGCATTTGCCTGTTTCTGACTAATCCATTTTGAACCATTTGCCCTATTCAGAAAACTTTCCTATATTTTCTTGTATAGTTGGTTATAGTTGGATGAATAAATGTTGAATAGAAGAATAATATCTAACATTTTTCTTTACTTATTTATTAATTTGCAATTTTCAGAAATAGTGTCAACTGGCTGGATTACGAGTTTGTTGTGAAATCTAAACATGTAAAAAAAAGATAAATTTTAGTACTGTGTACTTTATTTATTAATGTGTTTTGAAAGATTTTTTAGTTAAAGAAAGTGTTCTGGATGTGATATAAATGTAAAAATTTGTCTTTTTTTTTTTTTTTTTTTAAAAAGCTGTTTTCATGTTTTAGTTGTTTGTTAATGTTTTTGTTAAGAAAAAAAAAAAACAAAGACGAAAAACAAGAAATTTGATCCAACGGAGCCGATGTTGGGACGGTTTGTTAAAACAAGTAATGGCCCCTCAAACAATGGGCTTCCATCTTTTATTTATTCCAAAATTGGTCCTTCACCTAGGCCCACTAAAGCACGACCTGCTCCGCCATATTTGTCTCCTCGGATCCTCTCTGCCTTTTTGATTGCATGGTTTGTTTTGTCTTTGCTGTATCATTTCCCAAAAACCCCTTTCGAAAGTCATGAGTTGAGGCAGTATCTTTCTTAAGACTTGGGCGTGAAGTCTATAAACATATTGATGGCAGTTCCTTATCCTTTTATTAAATCATATTCTGGTGTGCTTGAAATAGAAAGTTTGTATGAGATTTTGATGACTCTTTTATGACTTTGTACTGAATTGCTGTCTTCGATGCAATTAGCTTTCAATTTGTCAAAGAGTTTGGTTGCTAATAATTAACTATGAATAGTTTTTTTTTTTTTTGTTAGCAGATTATCATTTAGGGGAAAAGCTGAGTTGGGAGTCATTTTTAGGCATAACATTCCTATAGTGGTATACTCCCATAGGCAAAGAATCAGTTACTCTGGCGCATGAAGCTTATTGCAAAGCTGAAGTGGGAGTCATTTTTTATACCACCTAAAGCTTATTGCAAAGCAGTATAAACACATATTAACGATTTCTCCACCCTGTCTCATCTCTCAATCCAGCTTTTTTTTTTATATAGAGAAATGATCTTTTTACATCTTCTGTACATCTCTTTCTTAAATCAACCATTAGATATGTATACAGGAGATGTATGTGTAACAGGTCTCTGTTCTATAACGGGACAGCACGTGCTTCCTCCGTAGTGCTGGACTTCAGCAGTTCCCCCTGGTCCACAGATTAAGGATACTCTGGCGCTGGGCTCTTTTGTGCCTCCTAAGCAAATGGGTCTTAAGACAGTGGGCTACTATAGTTTTCAAAGTATGAACCCACTTTTGCCATTTGAGAACAGTCCATTGTCCTCATGATTTGAAAGCAAACATTTATACACAATACCGAGAATGTACAAAGAAATTTGTGAGCCCCTAACGCCAAGGAACCGTTACAGGATTAGCTAGTTAAGATGTTTGTCTAGGACCTCCTCAAAAAAAAAACCCCTAAAACAATATTTTTAACTAGTGATATATTGCTACATTACTAAATAGTTAATTGCTTTACAAGAGAGAGAGAGAGAGAGAGAGAAGAAACACTATTTTCACCATATGAATTTCCTTTTTTGTAAAAAGGAATTACTTTACAAATCAATATCTTTATTCTTTAATGACACCAATTTGATGGTTGATGTTTATCCTACTTTTTTTGTATCACCACCTCATATTTTATTGCTGAGACAAAAAAGAATGAATTAATGGATACCTATACCATGTAGCACTGCTCAAACAAAAAGAAAAAGGATTGCATGAGCATTGTAAAGTAGTTCAAGAACCTTGTATTTGAAGGGTGTTTTTTGTTTGAAAAAAAAAAAAAGTTTTCTAATGTGACATAAAAGTTAAACTAATTTTGAGTGTTTTGTGTTTTAGGTTATTTATTTTAAAAACAGAAAACAAAAGTGAGAAGGCGAATTACTAAACAAACAAAACCTAAGAATACAATTGAAAAAACAATACATTGTTTAAACAAACAGAAAAGGAAAAACAAAAAAATAAAAGGCGCACTGGATATAACAAGGGTGAATTTTGTGACAAATAACCTAAGCAAAAATATCATAAGGTACTATGATCACATGCATAAGACCAGAAAAGCTCAAGTAGCATAAACAAATTCTATTGAAACAAAGGGATCCAAGCGGAGGTCGAGGGAGAGGACCAAATTCAGGATAACTCTTTTTCTTCCAAAAGCTAACCAAATTGTGGAACCATCAGCGAAGGATATAGCAGTTTAGACAGATAATACCATCTAAGAAGTATGGATCAACGCTTGCAATCTACATGGATTCTTCAAGGAACATTCATAACTTGGATAGACTGTAACATGTCTGAGACAGCAATGACAAGGTCACCTGATTTAATTAAATTTCTGGCCTTGAGCAATGCGAATGTTTTATTAAGGTTGCTTTCCATATCATCCGAGAAGCTCAGGCGGAAAGGTATCAGGCCCCACTGTAGGTTCAGACGCCTCCGCACAGATGTGGTGGTCGTAAAAGCAAAGATTGGGCAGTCAGGTCGGCAACGTGAGAGGAGAGATGCCATGTGGCCTGTCTTTGTATAGACAAAAAGTGCATCCACCTCCAAATTATTAGCTGCAAAATCACAACAACCCACATAAGCCCACCAAATTTAACAAATAACAAAGTAATCATGTAAAAGGCCAGGCGGGACCACTACCCCAAAAAAGACTAAATGGAATAACAACAAGAATGTCTAATTTTGCATCACCATCACCAACCAAAGCAAACAGAGCCATCAGCAAAAAGGTCAAGCCCAGGAGAAAAATAAGGGGATAATTGGATATTTTATGAAACACAATGGACTGAGTGCAAGAACAATTACAAACTAAATTAATTTACCAAATCTGTATAGAGACTTATAAAGAATGCTTACCCATCTTGGCAGCAGAACTACAAATCTCTTCTGAAATATTGTCTGAAAAGGAAGATCCAATGTCAGGGAGTTCCATATCTTCATGGCGTTTCTCCTCCCTCCACCACCTCTCAATTCTCAGACTGACACTTCTCAGAACAGTCAATGCCTTCTCCGGGAACTGGCCCATAGCTGACTCACCGGATAGCATCAAAGCATCTGCTCGCTGCCTAACTGCTTCAGAGACATCAGCCACTTCAGCTCTGGTGGGTGTAGGGTATTCAATCATGGATTCAAGTAGCTGAGAGGCGACAATGACTGGCTTATTTAGCTGCCTGCAGACTTGAACAATCCTTTGTTGTGCTGAGGGGACCTGTTCCAGTGGTATCTGAGCACCCAGATCTCCTCTTGCTACCATAGCTCCATCTGATGCTTGAATGATCTCTTCCAAGTTCTTCAATGAGTCAATACTCTCTATCTTTGCAATGACAGAAATATCACTGCATTACCCCATAAAAAAAACCTAGTCAGCCTAGAAATTGACAACATCTCAATTGTTGTGGAACTAAAGGCAACTAATAGATTATAAAACAAAACAAAAGGAGTTATATCCATATGTAAGTAATTTGAGTCGAAGTAGCAAATTGCAATATTACTGTTGATAAAACTAACTAAAAGAGCAAATATATTCCATTTCTCATCAATATAAGAGCCAACAACGAGCAATCTGTCCTAAGTGAAAACAGGGGTGAAAAAGAGAGAACTCATAAGAGAATTTGGAAGGGTGGACGGTTTCATGATGACATTATAACAACTGAGTCAATAATACTACATATACATATCAATGTGCTTACCTATCACGAGCCCGTGCAGCAATATAGCTTTTAAGATGATTAATCACTTCAGCAGACTTGACAAATGATATGGCAATAAAATCAACGCCCTCTTGAATCCCAAAATCGATATCCAACCAATCCTGAACATAAAAAAAGCTAGAGCATAAGACAAAGACAATTTTTGCATAGAGAAATAGAATCCTAGAATACTGTAATCCAGCATGCAAATCATCAATTTTATAGACAACCAAAAATGTGAAAAAGCATACACAGACACTCCTATGTGCACACATACCAAAAAAAAAATGTTTATCATAATTGATGCTTTCTGTTTTCTATTCAAAATATGGATAATAGTAGTGATACATAAGTGTGTTTCCAGTTTATAGTACAACATAAAACCGAACAAAATGATATGCGGTGCCATAAAACCCCTGAAGTGTCTGTCCTATTCTGTGCACATAGAACTGAATTCATGTAATAACACTAACCTTAGAAGAAATTGTAGGAAGCATGGCATTACGTTCTCGCACCAGACTCCCATCTCTCCAGAAAGTTAAATTAGCCCGAGGCAGCAACAGTCCGGGATCAGTACATCGGCACTTGACATCTGGACCAATTTTCTCTATCACATCAAACCTCACCATTCCACCATCAACAAGGAGTTCATCCCCAACTTTCACATCTGTGTATCATGTTGGACCTCAGTTCAAATTTTGACCGAATAATCAACATGTGTATCAATGTAATAATGACAACACACGTTACAAACATCATTTCCCATAAATCAAATTAACATGTTTTTCACGATAATAACCTTCAGCAAAACCATCATAGTTCACATTGATGGTGCGTTCAGGGAGAGCCGAATCGAAAGCTCTGACACTAAAAGTCCAGATCTCACCATCCTGCAAATATTGAACAGCCAATCACAATGAGCCCCATTCTGGCAAAATTGCTCCAAAATCAATATTAATCCAATAATTAAATTCATCATTTCCTATCAAGTTAGTGTCTATAATTTTGCAGTTTCTAAAGTTGCACTTTTTTAAAAAATAGCAATTTCAAAATGGCAATTTTTAACGAAAGCAATTACGCCTATAAAATGGACTGCCAGATGCAACTGTTTCTGCGATTTTTGTTAAAGAGTTTATTTGAGTTTGCGATTTCAAAACATCCGTTTGAAAATATAATCTTTAAAAACACAGTTAAATATTTGATAAAATTTCAATTTGATCTTTAAAATAACAATTTAGCCTTTAAAATCATACGTTCTTAAAACGGTTAATGCTATATTACTACTATCTCACTATGTTGACGTAGCATTGCTAATTTTTCATTGAATTGACAATGATTTGAAAAGAAAAAAAAAATCCAATTGTTGAGTTACAATGACACGTCATAATAGCCAAATAGTGATATGGTATAGGACATAAATTTCCTTTGAACCAGTTTGTTGGAAATTTTTTTCAACCCACTCTAATAAGCCATTCTTAAGAACACTAGCAATGGCTTTCATTTTCCTTAAATGGAAGGAACCAAATTATTTTTATTTTTCTATTCAAAAAACTTCACAATAGCTTATTTTCTTATCATTTCTTTATATCATTTAAATGTTCTTAAATGAGTTGGCATTTATTAAAATGAGTTGAGGGAAATTTTCGGATATTTGTGTCCTATGGTATATAGCACTTCTCCATTTAAAAACTAATTTATTAAAAACGCCCACACAAACAATACATTTATAGCAAATTGGTTTAAAATTGCATTTTTATTGCGAAATCGCAGTTCCAAACCAACTCAAAAAAACATGCATTTGGACTGCGAAATAGCGGGCCAAACACACTCTAAGCTTTTTAGATAAATCGACGGTTTATCATGGACTCAGAGCTGTGGCTGACTTCGAAATCTTCTCGAATAATTGTAAAGTAAGGAATAAAAGATGACCTCAGCTTTGCCGGAAGAAGCGCCTCCGAAATCACCCATGTGGATCTCGCTGCCCTCGGTGTCCATCATAATGGCGACGGCGTAGCCCTTCTCGTCGTTAAGCCTGCGGACGCTCTCGATGACGGCGCGGTGCCACGCACGGGTGCCGTGGCACATGTTGATTCTCGCCACGTTCATGCCGCCCACGGCCAGCGCCTCCAGCTGCTCGAACCCGCACGTGGCCGGCCCAATCGTGCACACCAGCTTCGTCCGGCGCGTGCTCCGGAACCCGTTCTCCTTCAGCTCCGTCTCCGTAACCGAATCCACCTCGATCGACCCCGAGTCCACCGCCTGCGCCGGTGGCCGCGTCGCAGGGGCTAAAACCCCCCCGCCCGTCCCGTTATCGGAGGCTAGTAGGACTTGCGAAGAGGAGGGGTCGAGATCTGAGGAGGAGGCTCTGATGGGGGAGAATCTAACGGAGGTGACCGGGAACCCGCGATTGAGGGTGGGGAAAGAGGGTTTCGAGTAGGAATAGCATTGTTTTGGGAGAGTGGATGGAGTGAAGAGGTGCAGAGACTGTGACATGGCGGCCGGGAAATTCCCGGTAATTGTAGAGATGGCGGTGTAGGGATCCAAAGGGAGAAAAAGCGAGAGTTGGATAGAAATGCGAACGAGAAATGAGATCGAGAGTGTGGAGCTTTAAAAGAGGGCGGCGGAGATAGCAAAGCGAGCCAAGTGTTTTCGAGCTTCGAAGATGTCGCCGAGCGAGTGGAAAGGGGACAAGGTGGCTCAAAACGGCTAAGACTATAAGCGAATCGGAGGGGTGAGGACTGGATGCGCTCGAGTATAGTGAAACTGATGACGTGGTAGACGTTCATTGGTTGGAGTTGTGGATAGTGAAAGGGGGAACAGGAAGTAGATTGATTGTTATGGAGCGCAAAAAGTTTGTTTAGTTGGTTGGGAGACTGGACGAACTTTTTGATGGGATTCATATAAATATTATTTTGGAAAAATTACAATTTTAACATTTAAAGCGATTTTTAATTTAGCTCTCAATGTTTAAAATTTTGCAATATATCCTTTCAATGTTTGCTAAAAATTCAATTCAGCCTTTCCGTCACCTAAAACCGTCTAAATTGTCGGATTTACTATTCATTTAAATTTTTTATTATTATTATTTTTTTACTGTTTACGGTTTACCCATTTAAAAATAAATAAATAAACAAACAGTGGGGCTGGCGCGCCACTGACCACGATCGTGACACACTCCACGAGAGCGAGCGGAAGTGCCCCAGCGAACACTGCTGGTGGTTATGGTGGTGCTGGTGATCTTTCGACGTGGAGGAGCCGTTGTAGTTGCTCCATCCAAAGGAGCGGTTCCAGAGGGCGATCGCGGCGACGCTGGAGTCCTTCTCATCGAGCATGGCGATGGCCAGGTCAATGAGTGCCTTCTTGGCGCACCGAAACTGACACTCTTCAAGAGTTTTGTGGCCGTCCAAAGCGCAGAGAACGATCTCCATCAACTTCTACCATTGCCGGATCTGCTCAATCCTGTCGCGCACGGTGTTGCACACATCGAGCGCCTTCACGCTCTGCTCCAAGTACTCCGACACCAACCGATCCGTCGGCGCCCGTAGGACCAGAGCTCTGTGATTGAACAAAATAACCCTAAATTCCTCTTGGAAACAAAGAAACGCGTTTAGCAGCTTCTGCACCCTAGCCAAGGGAGAGTAAGTCCTCGGCACCGGCCGACGACAAACCGACAAAGCGGTCCGTGACCTGCCTCTGGAATCCCTCAAGCTCCATCTCCAAGCTCGCTGCCTCGTACATCGCCTCCATTGATTGCACCACCTGATCGCGTCGGAGGCTCATGATTGAACGGCCAATACTGAATGAGGCTGAAGAACCTTGGTAGTCCGTAGCGGGCATTCTCACATGGACCTTTAACAAAGTTCAACCAAAAAACCCTAATCCCTAAATCCTCCAGAAAATTGAATTAAAGAGTTCTGCAGCAAAGTATTGCAACTTGGAACTTCTTTACAGAGAGGGAGTGAGAGAGAGAGAGAGAGGATAATTGGGTTTTTTGGGATAGAGAGAGGTGAGTGTTGATGTGGGAGTCCTAAAAGGGCCTTGGGGTGGTTCGGCCACCCCCGGCCAACCATAGGGGGTGGCTCAAGCTACCTCCTTGGCCAAAATGGGGTGGCGGCCACTCCTCACTGTTTATTTTATTATTTATTTTTTAAAAAATGGGTAAACCGTGAACAGTAAAAAAAATAATAAAAATGATGATGAACAGTAAATTTGACAATTTAGACGGTTTTAGGTGACGGAAGAATTGAATTAAATTTTTTAGCAAACGTTGGGGGGGTACATTACAAATTTTTAAACATTAGAGCTAAATTAAAAATCGCCTCAAACGTTGGAAGGGTAAATTGTAATCTTTCCATATTTACTTTTGCAAATGTGGAAACCGGAAAGTGAGAGTAAATCGTAGCCACTGGCATCGCATCTCCCTTCTGGAAAGATAGGCCATTCGGTGCAGGTTACAAGTTTTATAATTTACTAGAGTTATTTTTTATTTTTATCCTGCACCTCTCTAATTTTATCAAGAGAATACTTTTCGTCCTATATGGTCTAAAATTCATTTTTTATAATAACTCATCAATTAAAAATATAAAATATATCTTATTAAAAAAAAAATTATAAGACAATAAACATTTATCAATATAAAGAAATTTATCCAATCCACACTTATTATATTTTGTATATTTAAATAATATGTCAATCTGTCATTATAAATAGTAAAAATAAGATTTACAACCCATCTAAATAGGAAGGACTGTCTTTTACTAATCTTATTCATTGTAGGAAAACGTTGCTTTCTTTTTTTAAAAAAAATAAAAAAAAATGGGGGCAAATGAAATTCGATAAACTGAGAAAGAGAGAATTACAAAAGATTGGCACCGTTCGTAGAGTCATGTTGTGGACAAAAGTGCCGAGGACTTTTGGTACACGTGTGAAATTTGAAGATGACAGTGATAAAGCTCGAATCAAGGTAGAGTCTCCAATTACATGACTTTTACAGGGGATTGGGTTGATCGTGGTTAATTTTACGCCGCGGGGGTGATCTTGGTTTGTGTTGACACATCAACCTGTTAAAATCAATTTTGATATAATTATTTAATTAAATGAATTAATTCTCTTAATTTTAATATGACCGTTTAAAAAAACAAATGAAACGACTCATTATTAAACACAACCTGTATGACTCGCCCATTTTATTAGATTTTTTTTTCTAATTGAAAAAAAATAAACAAAAATAAAATATAATTTTATAAGCGCGGTCCCATGAGTTAAGCGAGTTGACCCAATTATGAAACAGGTTAATTCAAGTTGACCCCAACTGTCAAATTGACCATAACATGATTATACTAAGGGAAAAGTCCACATACTCCCCTCAAACTACACCAATTGACAATGTTCCCCCCTTAAACTACCAAACAAATGACAATCCCCCTAATGACAACAAAAAAAGACAAAAATAACCTTATAGATTTTTAATAAAGACCAAATACCTTTTTTAATTTTATTTTTAAAAAGTAATTTTTTAAAACAAAATCTTTATAATTTTTTTAAATTTTGAATTTGGCTAATTGGGTGGAGTGTTTTTTTTTTTTTTTTATATATATATATATATATAAAAAATTGTGAGTTTTTTTTTTTTAAGCTTTAGTTTTTTCTAACGCTTAAGAATTCGAAAATAATAAATAATAATAATAATTTTTTAAAAAAAATTAAATATAATTTTTGATGTTTATAATTTTTTTTTATTCTTGAATTGTCCAATTGGTTTGTAGTGTTTTTTTTTAAAAAAAAAATTAATTTTGTTTTGGTTCTTGTTTTTATTCTTTATTTTAGCTTTAGTCATTTTCTAGCCCTGATGAAGTAGTTTTTTTTAAAAAAAAAAAAAATTTTAGTTTTAGTTTTTTGTTAAAAGAAATTATTTTTAATTTTTTTAAGGGTATTTTCGCTCCTAGGGGGACATTGTCATTTGTTTGGTAGTTTAGGGGGGGCATTGTCACAATTAAAGTTTTGGGAGGACATTGTCAATGGGTGGTAGTTTGAAGGGGGGTATGTGGACTTTCCCTTAAACTAAATTCTAACCACTAATGTGGAGTGAGTTCAGTCAAAACTCACAAATTTTATCAAAAATTATTAGCTATTAAAAGTTTAGTAAACTCTCTCGATGAGAGAGTTCTTTGTGGAATAATGGCTTATTGTTAGGATTATTTGATCGGATAAATGCTACATACCATTATTTGTTAGTATTTTATCTCATTTTAATATATGTCATTGTAATGTAGTTATTTATTTATATTTGTAAACAAGGATCCAATGACTGATTGACAGGGTCATATTAACAAAAGTAAGATAAAATATGACATTTAGCATTAACAAACAACAAAAACATTAAAGTAGGAATGAAAAGTGTTTTGATATGACATAAATATAAAAATTGTTATTATTAATTTTATGGAGTGTTTTGTTGTTCGTTAATATTTTTGTTTTGGAGAAAAATAAATAATAAAAGACTAAAGAACAATTTAACACCAAAGCAAGATTCTTTAAATCTTTGGGGAAACTTCACAGAAGCCCCCTGAACTCCACGCGATTTGAAGAACCCCCCCTCAATCTTTGACTTCTCTCAGTTTCACCCCTTCGAACTTTCAATTCTATCAGAAGACCCCCTTCGCGTTCTGTTTTCACGTGAAAATTTTTTTGATAATTTCCCAACGAATACCCTCATTTTAGGGTTTAGATTTTTTTTTTTTAATTTTTACTTGAAATACAGGGGTATTTTTGGAAATTTCAAAAAAATTTTCTCGGTGAAAACAAACGGAAAGGGGTCTTCGATAGAAATTGGAAGTTCGGAGGGGGTGAAACTGAGAGAAGTCAAAGATTGAGGGGGTTCTTCAAATCGCATGGGAAGTTCAGAGGATTTCTAGTGAAGTTTCCCCTTAAATTCTTTATTTAAAAAAAAAAAAGGAGGAGCGCCTTAAAGAAGATGTTATTCAATCAAATGGGACAAGGACCCACGTAATTGGGGAATTCCCTTATTATTCTCGGCCCCTCCTTTTTTGGCAAAAGGTATGTTTGAAAAAATTCTTAAGCCGTAGAGCTCTCTAAGAGCATCTTTATTGAGCTCTCCCAAATTTTAAGCCAATTTAGGCTAAAAATTCCACTTTTGACTATTTTAACTATCACTTTTTAAAAACTTATAATCAAAAACTCTTAAATATTTCTCCTATTTAACTAAATATTATTTTTATTCTTTTTGAGCAACCATCTCCACCGCTTTTCAGCTCTTCCGTAGGTTCAAGAAAACCAATTTCCATACGCTTTCCTTCCTAAACATTCTCAACCACTCAGCAACCCCAAAATCACACACTCCCCTTGATAACCAAAACCCAATACAAACCACAAATCAAATCCACAAACTTTGATCTTGTATACCAACAAAAAAACAGATAGAGGAGGAGAACATGTAAGGCCGAGACATTTTACCGTTCGTTGCGTACAGGATGTTGAGAAGGCGAGGGAGAGATGCTTCCCGAGCATCCAGACTGGGGTTTTGCTCCGTTTGGGTTTTTGATAGCTTTGGATAAAAGATGTGGGTTTTGGATGGGTTTCTGAGACCAAGTTGTGGGAGGTAACAAAGATATGCGAGAGATAGAGCAAGAGAGAACAGAAAAGAAAGAGGAAAAGGAAATGCGGCGCGAAGAGGAAAGCGAAGAAAGCGCGGAGAGAATAAAAAATGATATAAAACTGAATGCGAAAGAAGAGGAGGCATCAAATTTGGCGTGAGTTTTTGACAAGTGCTAATTTGAAGAAATAATAGAGAGTTTGATGCGAGGCCCACATGGACAAATTTCTCTAAAATTTGGTGGAATTTTGAAATAAAAGAGTTTGATAAGGATGCTCTAAGCCAAGCAAAGACTTCCTATTATTACTCATGCCCTCCTTCCTTGAGTAGAAAATAACGGAAGATTCAAACCCATCAAATGTCCATATAGTTGATGATATAAAGCTTATTTATTGATATTTAGAGCTATCTATTGCTAATTGACGAAGTTTGGGAGTGGTTATAATCATTTTCAAGCATTAGGTGTGGTGCGATCGCTTCAATGTTTTGTTATGGTGACCGATTACTTATAGAATGTTTATTTTTTATTTTTTTAAAAAATTGAAAGTATATAAACACCTTAAAGAGGGAGAGAACATCACTAAAATTTGTGATTTGAGCTCGATTACTCACTTTAATTATCTTATGTAAACAATTACTCTTCAAAGAAATTTATGTACAATAGTGTTCTCATTTGGTTAGGTATAGTGGCCCAACGAGTTTTTCCACTTAGCTACGAGGTACACGTCACCTGCCACGGTGGCAACGACAACCCACGACGACAAATCAAAGAAAATTCATAGATAAAAACTTCTTTTCGTACCTTACGCAGACAGATAGATCGCATACTTCGAAAGCCAAGAAAATTCTTTAGGGTTTCTCTGTGTAACAACTCCCAAATCGCTCAACCCAGGTTCGATCATTTCCTTTGATTTCATAATTTTCGTATTGGATCTGAAAATTCTCACCAACCCATCCTTTCAATTTGTTTACGTTTCAAAGATCTTAAATTAAATTATTACGATTTTCTTTAAACCCAATTAGGAGAAGAATCTGTTTGGTAATTTTACTTTGATTTCTTGGATCTTTTAGGTGATTCTTGTATTGGTGTAAAATGGGTGCCTTCATATCGAAATTTTGGTTCATGTTGTTCCCTGCAAAGGAGTACAAGATTGTGGTGGTTGGGTTGGATAATGCCGGAAAGACCACGACCCTTTACAAATTACACTTGGGTGAGGTTGTCACTACGCACCCTACTGTTGGGAGCAACGTGGAAGAGCTTGTCTATAAGAACATTCGATTCGAGGTGGGCTACCAACTTGAAATTCATTTTTTTTTTTTTCATTTATGCTTATTGCATATTTGTTACTGTTTTGTTTAAGTCTTTTTATAGGGTTCTTTGTTTTTTTGGGGAAGTGGGATTTATGGGTTGATGTTTGTTTTAGATAGTGAAAGTATCTATTACTTTGTAGTTATACTTTGCAAATGATGGTTTTAGTGTTATAATCGAAGCTAGATTTAGTTGTTCAAGTATTGGTTTTGGGTCTGATTTATCTTTTGTCACTAAACGTCTATGTTGTTTGGTTCTTTGATTATTTGTTTCTTTATATTTGGAAACTGAATGTAGCGTAAGGAAATAGTGAATTTGGGGAAGTGGGTTTTAGTAGGGTGATCGTTGTTTAATGTCTACATTTTTTTTCTTCTTCACAATTATTGTGTATCTTAATGTGACATCTAATGTATCTATTATTTCTAGTTCTCTATTTAGTTGTTCAAGATTAGAGTTGTCTCAAGTAGCAAGTCAAAATATATCTTGTTCAAAAACAGCGCATAGGTCTTTGAGAAGGTTGTAAAAAAATGGCTTATTTTATAAGCAAATGTAGATGGACGCATTTGCAGGTCCTAAATTTTGTGCAAAGATATATTTAGACACTCGCTTCTTACAATTTTTGTTCCTTGGGGGGTCGATGCGACTGTTGCTTCTTTCTCCAGCTTAAAACTATTGCTTTTTGTGGAAATGTGGATAGTCACAATGCTTTTATGGCGAGATGAATTATCTGAGATGAGATCTCATGAATGGAGGCTGCTTTTGCTGTATTTATCCATTGATAAGTATTTTTCTCTTAATGGTTATACATACAGATTTTAACAGTCAAGGGGGTAGTGAGATTTACTTTTAGATCTTAGAATATTTGTTGCTCTCATCTGTGTTCTTCTAACTTTGTTTGTTATCTTTGTTTCTTAAGCATGTTCTAATCAACTCAAAGAAGTTGCAAATAATTACCTCTGAGTAATCATTGCTACATCAATTTATCTACTCAAAATACAAAGTAATCTTTTGAATTTTAGTATGCCTTTTATAACAATATATGTGAAAATTTAAAATAGACTGAATAAAAGTGGGATATGGTCAATATGATTAGCAGCTTAATCATGAAAAGTACAAGGTAATTACACTGAAAAAGAAATTCAATGTCATAGATAATAGTTCTGTTAATGGTTTTTTGTTTTCTAGGGGCATTGTTGACGAATTGGCATATTGATAAAGATTATAATATTGTGCATGAGACTTGTTATCCAGACTTATAAAACACTTGATATTTTCTATTCCAATGGGAAAAATGAATCTTTAGTTTGTGCCTTTGTTGGATTCAATAGCTAACTTGATCATGCAGATGAAGATGGATAATTTCCTTGTGATGTTATCAACCTTAGTTGCTAAGGCTTCATTTTTGGGCGTACTAGGAGATTGAGTGAACCTGCTCGGCTCAATGGCTCAAAGTTATTTACGCCTTAAATAAATGTTTGTAAAAAGTGAAATTTATGTCTTAAATGCGAAGTAGCTAAACATGATTATTTGCCAATGTTGTTCATATCAGGTTTGGGATCTTGGTGGACAAGAAAGACTCAGGACATCATGGGCAACATATTATCGTGGAACTCATGCAATTATAGCAGTGATAGACAGCACTGACAGAGCCAGGATCTCTATTATTAAGGATGAACTCTTCAGGTTGCTGGGACATGAGGATCTACAACATTCTGTTATACTAGTTTTTGCGAACAAACAAGACCTTAAGGATGCCATGACCCCAGCCGAAATCACAGATTGCCTTTCTCTCCACAGCATCAAGAATCATGATTGGCACATTCAAGCTTGCTGTGCTCTCACAGGAGAAGGACTGTATGACGGTTTAGGTTGGATTGCTCAGCGGGTTACTGGGAAAGCACCAAGTTGAATAAGGAATGGAAGAAATTAGGGGGAAAAAAATGAAAATTCATTTATCCACTCATTCATGGTTGTGAAGGATGAGTGATAAAAGCCACTTTTGTGTATCATCTAAACTGTATGAGAGCTTCTTCCAAACAGATGTGTAGATTTTTATCAGTTTTGATTTGCCTAAGTAATTGTTATGTTCTGCACAATGGGGCATCTCAATTAACACATTCGTCATGTGGAACCATGCCATAAAACGTTTGAGATTTTCATGTTTTGTGTTTATAGAGCAACTCATTAGCCTTTGTTGGCTATAAAAGAATGCAATAAAATTGTCACCTGTACCATTAAGCATTTCATGAATCATTTGCCAATAAAAGTTTTGCTATAAAATCTCATATGCACAATGGAGTATTCCATGAAACATTTTTCAATGACAGTAATCTCAAGCTGTAACTGACTAATTAAAAGAAACTTTTGTTCCAAGACTCTGATATCTGTAAGTTGATGCCTCTGCCATATCTGATGGGGGAAATCAATTCTTCAAATCAGCAATAACCATCACAGTATCCAGCATCTGCAACCTTTTGAATCTTGCGGGCCTTCAAACCAACGATCCCAAAATTGATTTATTGGGCCATTTGTTCTGCCAAACCAGAAGAAATATGATTCCATATGATTCTGGGGAAAATTTTAAAGCAATGAAAGCATATGGTTGGCAAAAAATTATTACATTGGGAGCAAAGGATCAGGTCTTGTTTCCACGTTGCTCAGCATTCTGGCATCCACAATATAAACTTCAGCTCATAAATTGATTACAGTAAAACTAAATGTTTGATAAAATATCAGTTAAGTACTCTATATATTTTGCTTAGTAAAAAAAAAAAAAATCCATATATTTTCTCATTCTTACTCCTTGCATGCAGATGAGGCCTTCTCAATCTTTTCAAGCTTTTCCAGCTCTTCCTGGACATACAGAAAATCCAGTCACTTTTAATAGCCAAAAATATAATAATGCTGAAAGTACATCTAAAATTTGTAGTAATCCAGACAGAATTCTTAGATGATAGCATAGGACGTTTTCTAATATAGCACTGCATTACAGAACATACCCTAAAACATTTAACTTTGAGGTAATTCAGAAACAGAACGGTGCCAAAGAACCATCTCATCTCAGTAGGCCAGTTCCTCTGGATGTTTTTTTGCCTCTCCAATTACAAGATTGCTTACACTATATTAACTACTTGGCAGAAATGCTTTCCCCATGGAAAAAATACAGCAACAAGCTATCTAAACCTTTTTTTAAATTTAATTAATTTTTTTTTTTTAATAAGTAATTGGCCCCAAGGAGAAGGGAAAGGGAGGTTCAAACTAATAACCTCTGTTTCATGAGGCCTGATCCCCATACAATTCCTGAAACTATATATGAAAGCATTGCCAAAAAAAAAAAAAATACTGGAAAGCATCAGGAAATATAAAGGCTGGCCAATATGGGAAAGCTCATACAGTAGAATGGGGAAACAGAGGTCAAAATTAACCCTGGAAACATGGGAAATATGTGCGATCTCTGTACAGAACTTCAGTATAATCACTGTAGCCATTCTTCGCATTGGAAGTGCTCCAAAAGAAACATGCATGTTACAAAAACACCTATTTCCTTCCCGAAACTGAATTACCCACTTCACTCTCTTTCCAAACTCGCCTACCCCTACTAGTGGAAGTCTGAGTCACAAAGCTCCAATGCTGTTAATCTCAGTGGCTCACCAAGGCAGAGGATGCTACCACGCCTATGGAAACGTGTATCTCAATGGAGCTTTACATGAGCTCAACGGTAGTTGATGGAAATTTTGGGAAATAAACTGAAGAAACTGACTAGGCTGCTGAATCAACCAACTTTACTGATTTATAGCCCAATTTATTTAAAAGACGAAATAGCAAAAGCTTTCCAGCTTGCCTAAATGGGCAACCTATCAATTAATAGTGACCAAAAAAGAGGCAGTCAAGGTGAGAAGATTTTTTTTTTTTTTAGTTTTTATTTTATTTATAGAAGAAATAAGAAGGGGTAGAACGATTTGAAAGTACAACTTGTTATGAGAAATGTGCGTAATTTACTACACTTGTGTAGATGTTAACATTATCTTTTAGATTATTTCTTCTATAAGGTGTGCAGCATACACCTCAGGATGCTTTCTGGGTACACAAACATTTCCAGAAACTGCTAAAACAGTTACCAGACATACTGACTAATAAATTAGAGTTTCCATTAGAATATGCTAGTTTGAGCATTGTACCAAAAACCCGATTCAAAGCTGAACTCGATCAACTTCCATAGTCAAGTTATTAATACCATTCCTACCCAATAATGACCTTCCTTCTGTAAGCCCCCAAATTCTAAAGGACTCTTTGAAGAAACTGTAACTCACCCACTGTATCTGAACAAAGTGTATAATATAATTTCGGTTGCCAAGATGCTTAAGCTATATCAGCCCAATTATGTTTATGCTTAAATCTAACCTCTAAACCTAAACTACTTTTCGGGAAAGAGCCAAAAATGACACCTTAGTCCAAATGGGTTACATCGTGGAGGTCTACTTAATAACTGGGAAATTAAGAAGTCACTTCTCCTTCTGACTTCACTTGTACATCCAATAAGTCAATTGAAAATTTTCAACCGCTGCTGCTTCCTCTATCTCCTTAGTAATCAATTTTTCCTGACACAATTCAATCATATTGATTCACAGAGGATAAAAAATGAATTAAAGGAATGATAGCTCCAAAACATAGGAGTGAGGATATGAAAATTCCATTCGTTTTGAGATTCAACATACTGATTGCATGTTTTCCCACTCATTGTTATACCTTTTACAGAAAGATGTTTTAGAATAGAGATTATATCAGTGCTTAAAAAAAATTAAAGACATTCAACTATGTCATGCAATCTTCTCTGGAAGATCTAACACAATTTAACTAAATAATAAACTAATGAGTAAGGCCAAGTAGCCCCTTCTTCGAGAACAAGAATTTATATAATTTGATGCAAAAATCAGAATGTAGTTTTCTATGTACTATTAGCATCAATACATTGTTTATCTAATATAAGAACCATCCACATGTTGATAGTCAAACTTAAAATCATCCAGAACTCAAAAAACCAGGTTGCTTGATATTAACTGGAAAATAAGAGGAAACAAAAAAAGAAGAAGATTTATATGCTCACTGTATCAAGACCTATACCTCATCTCACTGGATGAAAGAAAATAAATGGCCCATGCAGTCCAAAACTTCATGGTGCTTGACACCTATGAGTCACAATAGTGATCAAATTTGGCTGAATGGAAGGCAGATGAAGCGAAGGGACGATAAAATACACCCATACACCAATTACTTCCTATATACCTATCATTCTATCTACTGCAAATTGGAATTCAGCTCCCTTACTTTGCATTATAAACTACATTGACTGAAACTACAATCAAGTGTCCACACCTCTCTTCCCAATATTGCCAAAAAACATTTCTACGAAAGACCATAACCGACCTAACCAAATGTACTGCAATTGAAGTAGAATACTCTTAAGTTTATGAAGGATACGGTTGTAAGGTTGAATCTAGAAAAGAAAATTCCACAAAAAGATTATTCACACTCAACCAAACGCTAGGTCTCTATCATTTGAGAAACCAATGCATAATTGGTAACACAGACCATAACAACGTGTTGCAAGAAATACCCATAAAAGGGTCTGCACTGAACTTCCTAAACCCCCTCGTGATCCAGTAACATCAGGAAACTGTACCCACTAGTTCAGCAAATAGGATCAGAAGTAGCACTCTTTAAACATGATCCACTAGTTCTTTTATGCTTCTTAACCACCATGAAGACAATTGCAAACTGCTCAAAGCCTCAAACCTCTACACCATTTCAACATATTCACCACTGGGATGGAGAATCAGGATCCGTTCCCGACTAGACAAGAGTAGCTGTCTTTCAGGAGTAATTGCCAAATTAAACACAATTATTCTTCAAATAGATTCATATCTCAATTCAAACATTTGCAATATCAAGTTTCAAATTGAAACAAACAACCAAGTTGGTGACTTTACAGAGACAACAAATAAGTAAACTCAAAATTGCATAGCTTACCATTGCTTCATTCATCAACTTACACAATTAGATAAGTAAGCCAACAAAACAATAGAAAACTCAACATTTAAGAACACAACATTACAACAACATAGGAATTAACGAAGTCCCAGAAACAATATATTTAAAGAGGAAAAAAGAACTTACCTCGAAGAACCTAACTTCTTGCTCGAGCCGTTTCAGCTCAGCCTGTATCCGATGCTTCCCTCTCGTATCAGCGGCTGGGAAAGACTGAACCCGTTGGGTTATCGGACTCGCGGATTCGGACCTATCCGATTGCATCGCAGCATACAAGAACCAATAAAGACTAGAAAGACCCTAACTTTACGAACAAACTACCGATCAAACCAACCAAGAATTGAAGTGATTCACTAAAGAGACCCCATCAGACAGGCAAAGAAGGACAACCCAGAAATCTTCATGGATCCCACAAGCGGCTCCTTCATTAAAGCAACAAAACCCTTTAGCAAAGACGCGGATCTGTGAGGGAAAGAGAGAGACAACTTGGGGTTTTTCCTTTGTTTTTTTTTGGCTGTTTTAGCTCAAACTTTTCAAGGGAACGAGGGGAAAAGAAAACTTTGTTATTGTTGACGGTGCTGTTTGCTTGTGTGAAAGCTGGTTTTCTTTTGTGATTCTCATTTTCTGTGTTCTTTTTTGTCTCTCTATGACTCTATGACTCTATTCTTTCCCTCTGGTTTCACTTGCCAAAAGCCAAAAAAGGATATCTCTCTGCTTTTAACTTTCTGCAGCTCCACGCGATGTTCCCTATGGGGCGACTTACGACTGTTTACTGAGTGACAAAAGTTAGTTACTTTAATTAAGAAGAATAATTTTCAAGTTTTGGTACATTATATATATATATAATATATATATTGATATTTAGCTAGTTATTGATAAGCTTATTATGAAGTTTGTTTAATTAATTTGATATTATAAGATGTGATGATATGAAGTATAACATATAATCGTATTAATAAGGTTTTTTTTTTTTTTTTTTTTAAGATGCGTAAGATTTAACTCAACAATTACAAACATTAATAAAATTAAATTTATAAAATCCTAGTAATCAGTTATCAGAACATCCTTTATTATTCATATTATATTATGAGTAATTCTATGGACTACACCCATAATACAAAATTGATATTGAAGTAATATGAAAATAATTTTTATATCAAAAGAACTTAAAATCTTATTAAGATCCGTGTTACTTATATTCTGCTTTTTATATATGATACACAAAGTAGACATATGATATATAGTAAAGATCTTATATACATATACATGTTTATTCTTTCTTGAATCTTTCATAATCTATTAATAATAAGTCATGATTAAAATATTATTATAAATTATGAGTTTTAACTCCATTAGTAGTATAAAGCGCAGATAACTGTAGCACAACATTATAAATTTATACAGTCATAAAAAAAGAGAGATCATATTTATAACATCACTTTTCGTTCACCCATGTTGAACACTGGTTAAAGAATATATTTGCTTCGAGTAGACTAAATCTAAAATATGAATAACCTAAAATCACATTAATTTTATTTATTCGGTCATGAAAAATAGTCTTCCACACCGATTTATTTCTCCCTAACCCTAAAAGTTAAAAAATAAAATTGTCATCAATCCAAGGGTTAGAACAACAAGAAAAATAAATAACACAAACAATAAAAAATTAAAAAACAACAAAAAATTAAAAAATATAACTGCACTGATGATCAGCAAGGCAACAAAAAACGACAAAAAGTCACATCTACATCACGTGAGAAATATGAGAAAGAGAAAATTCTCTTATTGGCCAACGCTTTTTTTAGTTTTCCTATGAGGCGGCTAACAAAGATCTTATATTTCTACAAGATAAAATGTAGAAAAAGCTTTAATTTGAAAAAAGTTTTAAAATACCATTGATTAAGCAATTTCTGTAAAAAAAAACATAGTCTATAAAGCGTGCTAGCACGTGACGATCAAGCGCGTCGGGGTGGCGGCAGTGGCAACACGGTGCTCGACACATGGAAGTCCACTGCGGAAGTGGCACGTCGTTGTTCCCGTCCAGCGTGTTATCCACGCGATGCTTATAAAATACACAAGCGCGTGCCGGCGTAAAAGTAAGTATTTTTGGCATGTCTTCCCTAAATTTCCAATCTGGCATCCATGGCTGTCTCCGTTGGCCATGTGTGCAAATTGATGCAATTGTGTGACTCAAACGGTTACTTTACCTTCCACTCGATTACTTGCACAAAATAATGAATCAAATCCTCTACGTTTTGTCAAAATAATTTTACAAACTTTTTATTATGATTTTTTAATTCAAAAGTACAATTTTTTTTACTAATTGAATATTTTGTAATATACCATATCTCACTAAATTTTACAATAATATAATAAAATAAGAGCTATTTAATTAGGGGATGCTTAAACATCTACCATCCATCCTTTTTGGAGTTCTTCTCCATTTTTTTATTTATTTTTTAAAATCATTTTACACTAGCATGGGTGGTAGAAGTGGGGTCAACTTTATTTTTTTAATTAAAAAAAAAAAAGAAAGACCCCAAGAAGGATGAATGGTAGATGTTTAAGCATTTCTTATTTAATTAAACATATTATTTAAGATTATCCAAACTTCATTAAGAAATTATTATAAAAAATCTAAAATATCCTTGTCCCAAAATGATTTATGTGACTATTAAGATACCCATAAATAAGAAATTTGCTTAGGGTAAACTGTCACAAAAATTTTAATAGAAAAAACTCTAATACTTCAAATATTTTTGTTTGGATTTAATAGGAGGCGATTAATCAACTGATTGATAACCATTTGCGGAAATTATGAGTTACAAATGGACAAGTAAAATCTGAATCATACCAAATTATCATTTTTGTATTAAGGGTAATTTTTTTTAATGATTATCGTGATTCTAATTACATATTAACATGTGCTAATAAATTATTAAAAAATTGTAAGTTTACTTTAATCATCTGACATATTTTGTGATGAGGGTACCGATCGAAGCTTCAAAGGACAAGTTTTGTTCAATTGGGGAATGAACTGATGATTTGTACATATTCGTACTCTATTGCATGACATACACGTGTCTTTAGCTCCCAGCTGCCACGCATGTCATCAGTCCACGTGTCACCGACAAGCATATCCTCTCCGGTTCTCATCCTCGTATGCACATGTACATCCCTGCTACTTATAATGCCTGTCACTGTAAAACACTTGAACTTTCTCGAAGCAAAAATGTCCACTCTCTCTGCAATTTCGTCGAACCTCGTGAAAAGAACCATCCCGTTTTGTTCATTCAGCTCAGCCCCTGCAAAAGCTCCACCGCCCGTGTTGCTTTCCTACAATCCAATCTTACCCAAAAATCCGACGTGTCTCTCGGCGCCGCTGGTTGCCAATTATGACCCGGGCAAGAGCCCACCGGAGTTCCCAAAGGTGCCAAACGATCCACCTAGTGTTCCACCGGAAGTGCCACAAGTTCCTTTTACTCCGGAGATCGACCCCAGTAGTACTCCAGCTGAAGTGAACACTAACCCTCCAGAGCCGAATCCGGGACCGGAATTCCCTAGAACGCCGGTACCGCCACAGCCGGACCGGGGACCGGAACTCCCCAAACCGACGATACCACCTCGTCCGGGCCCCGATGTCCCGCTTCCGAAACCGGATGTGGTGCCGCCGGATCCACCTGATTATGTGCCACCTGGGGGGCCGGCGTGGCCTGATATTTTGCCACCGCTACCGGATATCAGTCCCCCCACTGGGCCATATGTTTTGTAGGAGCTGCAGGTGCATGCATGGCCTGGTGAGGATTTGGAGTTTTAGATTTTAGCTGGTAGTGCTTTTGAAATACGTAGAAGAGTGATTTAGAAGTAGGGTGCCCATAATCTTACTTTTGATTAGCATCCAATGTTTCGATTTAATTTATTTATTTTCTATTTGTATGATGCTTGGCATTTTCAATGTTTTTGCTAAGCATCCAATATTGTAGCTTGTAAATTCGTAATGCTAAGTTGTCAAATTTATTTGCATTGGAAGCAAGCTCTTGATGGTAATCACGGAATTTCAATTACAAAAGGTAATGGGATTTTTTCTTTTTTTTTTTTGAAAAATTTAAATTTAGTCCTTAAGTTTTTATACAATTTTGCTTTAGTACCTATATTTTTAATTTCAAAAATTAGGTCCTTAAGTATTGCTTTGATTTCAAATAAGTTTCTCTGTTATTTAATTGTCTAATTAATTAACAATATGTTATGTCAAATCAAATTAATCAATTAATATCACGTAACTCTTCTTTGACATGTTATATGTTAATTATACGCCCACATGACACAATTACATTAAATTATAAATATATTCTAAATAAAAATTTAAAAAGTTAAAAATGGTTAATTTATAGTATATTTGTAATTTTAAGTAATTGAACCACGTGATATATACAATTGACACATGAAGTGTCAAACAAGAAATACTTAATTGATTGACCTAACATAGCATATTATTAATTAATTAGACGATAAGTTGACAAAGAGATTTATTTTAAACTAAAAAAAAATTGAAGGACTTAATTATCGAAATTGAAAACTTAAAGGTTAAATTTAAATTTCATGAACTAAGTTTTATCCCCCCCTCTTTTTTTGGAATAACTATGAATTCATAGGGAAAAGTCTACAAATCTCCCTCAAACTACCACTTAATTGATAATGTACCCCTCAAACTTTCAATTGTCCCTCAAACTTTCAATTGTGACAATGTACTCCCAAACTACCAAACAAATGACAATGTCCGCTTCAATTGGTAACAAAAAAATAAAAATAACCCTATAGATTTTTTAATAAGATCAAATATCTTTTTTTTTTTTTTTTTTAATTTTATTTTTAAAAAGTAATTTTTTAAAACGGATCTTTATAATTTTTTTAAAATTTTGAATTTGGCTAATTAGGTTGGAGTGTTTTTTTTTGTTTTATATAAAAAAATTGCTAGTTTTTTTTTTTTTAATTTTAGTTTTTCTAACCCTTATGAATTCGAAAATAATTATAATTTTTTAAAACAAAAATGTTTATAATTTTTTTTTATTCTTGAATTTGTCCAATTGGTTTGTAGTTTTTTTTTTTTAAAAAAAAAAAATTAATTTTGTTTTGGTTTTTTGTTTTTTTTTTTATACCTTTAGTCTTTTTCTAGCCCTTATGAATTGTAGTGTTTATTTTTTTTTTAAAAAAAAAAATAGTTTATTTATTAAGGGTATTTTCGTCCTTAAGGGGGACATTGTCATTTGTTTGGTAGTTTGAGAGGATATTGTCACAATTAAAAATTTAGAAAAGATAGTATCAATTGGATGATAGTTTGAGAAAAATATGTAAATTTTTCCCTTAAAAAAAATAAATAAAGCTGATTGCAATCAAATATGTTTGACGGTAGCTCTGAGGCCTTAGAATTTGTCTCTAGAATTATTTGTCACTCTGCAAAGAATTAATAATGGTCTGTCTGTCACGTCTCTGCATCTTTCACCGACTCACCAAATTGTCTTAAACATCGGCCGTAAAATTCAAAGATTTACGATTGTGGAGCCAATCTCCCTGAATAATGCTTATTACATGGACAAGCTAGCCAATCTAAATCTTGACATGATTAGGACGAAAACGACCAGAACTATAGACGGACAGGGGTGGAACATCTCTCTAAACAAATTCACACACACACACTGATTACTGATAAGCGATTACGATAAAAAAAAAAGAAAATTAAATGGATACAATCAATTATAGATAAACTAATTAAAAATCTATCTCATCAACCACCTGCTTGGCTGTTTCTATCTTATCCTATCGACTTTATCTCTTCTTCAGCCACGTACTTCGTCCCTCTTCATAATAAATTAATAATGCAGCTCATGCATTCCCAAAATTACCCCCCCGTAACACATCTTGTGTGCTTTGAAATTTCAAACTTATTATGCCTTGCACGACATATATAAGATAGTGGGTTTGCAGTGAGCTTTACTGGTTGAGATGCTGATGGTGAGTATAGTCCAAAATTAAAGAATTCAGGCCAATCATCTTAGAGTGTAAAGTCGGGTGCAGTTGCAATTATTTTTTTATAAATTACAGTTATAATTAGTCTTTAATTATTTAATTTAAAACAATTAAAATTATAATCGATCTATCGGTTGTGATTGTCATTAACCAATTTTAATGTGATTTTTAAAACGGTTATTAAAATTGATTATTAATTGACAATTGATTTTTAAATAATGAGCTTTTGAATTTAGATTTTAAATTATTATTATTTTTAATATTGATATATATCTCTGCACCACTTTTAAAAACACTTCTGGAAGGTGTTGAAATGACCGAGAAAACACTTGTGGATGTAAGATTTCTCTAGGTGTTGCCAACAGTCACACTCGGGTCTCGGCCATACAGCTCCTGCTTGCACGAGAATTTGTAGTTCTCATATGCTTTCTATCTTATTTTAATACCTTATATATATATATATTTTCCAAGCACAACTAATACCTATGACCTCAAAATTCAATTTGGTGATGCAAAGCATATTGCCACAAACACTTCAAAGAATTAGGAAAAAAAAAAAATCAGATTGTCATGCTTTTTTTTTTCCCCTCAAATTTGTAACATTATGATACTATGATAGTGTTGACATTATAATTTTTGCAGAAAGGAAACGTGCGAATTTAAATTATATCTCATAAAAATAAAAACATAAAATGTATTTTAAAAAAATTATGATTTAAAAATATAAAAAAAATTTGCACTCTTAAATTACAGGCAATAGAATGTATTTTAAAAATATACAATTTTAAAGATTAAATTTTGATTTTAGTAAAGTTGCAATTTCCTTTAAAATCAATCTTTTTGAGATTACAAATCCTTTTGTTTGGTAAAAGATTTTGGAATTTTGAATAATAATAAGAATTATTGATGTTATATAAAGTAAGAAGAATGTTGTAAATTTTTTGTGTAGAAAGGTGAAAAAATTTAATTTTTTTAGTAAATTTTTTATTTGAATAATAATAAAAAGTAATGATGGAATATAGAAAATAAAAAATATTGTTAAAAAGTAATGGATATAATATTAAAAAAAAAGTTAAAATGTTTGATTGATGGCTATTTTAAAAGGTTTTGAAAAATCTTTTGCAAAAAAAAAAAAGCACAATTATGACTGGCTGAACAAACAAAATTTCCCAGCCGCCCTATGCCACGCGTCAACACACCAAGATCTGCGGCTTCTACCCATCGGCCTCGACGCAAAAAAACAAAAGAAAATCTGTCACACGGTCACACCTGTGCCCCAAGTGCACAGCAACATCAAAAAGAATCGCAACCTTCCGTCGATCACAAGAAAATATCTCTCTTTACTTTACTAAAGCCCATAAGATTCAAAGCAAAAAAAATAAAGTAAGTAGAGCTGACGGCCCTTTTTTTTTTTTGTAGATAAGCTGACGGCCCTTTTTAAGTTCAAAAATCCACCGCCACTTCCTCCATTCCCGTTCTCTCTCACTTACTCCCTTCCACTCAAAATGGCGGCCCATCTCTACGCCAATCCACGCGCCACCACACGCGCCGCTGAGATCCTCCCACGCAAGCACAACCACATACACCAATTCGCTCGAGTGCTGGTACCAGAGAAAGCGGTTAAACCGGCCGGGAAAGCTATAGCGAGGAGCAGAGGGCGGGTGAGAGCTAGCGTTTCGGATGACGGGGACTCGCCGTCGTACCTCGACATGTGGAAGAATGCGCGGGACAGAGAGAGGAAGGCGATCGAGTTTCAGCAGATCGCCGCGAACCCCGCCGGAACCGAAGATCGGAGCGTCGAGGAGGTGAAGAAGAAGAGCGAGGAGTTCGAGAAGATTCTGGGGGTCCCGAGCGAGGAGCGGGACCGGGTCCAGCGAATGCAGGTCGTCGATCGCGCCGCCGCCGCCATCGCAGCCGCCCGCGCTATTCTCGACGAGGACGGGCCAAGCCCGGAGGCTGCGGGTTCCGGCGGGTCCGGGTCTTCGGGCCTTGGAGATTCGGAGAGCGCTAATCAAGAAGGTAATCCGACTTTAATGTTCGTTTTTGGATTGGAAATTTTTTTTAAAAAAATTTTATCTGTACGAGGACTGAGTAGTAGAGTATGCAAGCATGAGCGAAGGTGAGTAGTTAAGTTTCAAATCGGATAATATTAATAATTAGACAGATCCCTATATTTATAATTATACTTTGCTTGTGGTACTTTGCCAATTAGTCTTTAATGGAGGCAATTCAACTAAAAGTCCCATGTTAATATTTTTTTCCACGCAGCCTTGACATAATGTTCTTCGAAATTCAAAAGCTTAAAATTTGAATTGAACCAGGTACTCGGAAGCGGAGCATCTTCGTCCCTCGGTCAGAGAATTCTGGAAGTGAAACTCCAGTTACTCCAGGTCCAGATTTTTGGTCCTGGACACCCCCTGTGGATAGCGTTAAAGATTCGGGTGGTGTTAATGAGACGCAGATAGCTGGAAAGTCTTCGGTGTTTCCTAAAGCTTCACCCAACCCAGTTCTTGAGCAAGAACGGCCCGTGGGTTTTATCTCAATTCCATTTGAGAGTAAACTCTCTGAAATCAACACCAGCCCTCATCTTCCACCCCTTCAGTCATTGATTGGGGTTGAGAAAGTGGAAGCCTCTGAGCCCAGTTTGGAGACACCTTTCTTCAAAGAGGAACATGAACTTGGTGTTCAATTTTCAACACATGCGGCAGAAGCCGCTCGTGCTCTTCATAAGGTGGATGAGGCATTGCCCCATGGAGTGAATCCTGATGGATCAAGGTGGTGGAAGGAGACTGGAGTTGAGCGAAGACCTGATGGTGTGGTTTGCAGGTGGACAATGAAAAGAGGTGTTAGTGCTGACCAAGCTGTTGAGTGGCAAGACAAGTTCTGGGAGGCTTCTGACGAGCTTGGCCATAAGGAACTTGGTTCAGAAAAATCGGGACGTGATGCAACTGGCAATGTTTGGCGTGAATATTGGACGGAGTCAATGTGGCAGGTTAGTAACAATCTCCTTTCTAACCACCGAGGATGGTGGTCTGGTGGCGTTCGAGTATCATGTGGGGTCAGGTCCCAAGTTCGACTCCCAAAATGAGAAGCACTTGAAACCGCCCCCATAGACTTGGGTACTACTAGTGTCCTTGGTGGGGCGGGTGTTAAACTATAGCAAGGTAGGGAGTGATGCCCGCGGGTAAGTTCTACTATGATTACGCCAAGGTAAAGTAAAGGGTTGGTCGCCACCTCCAACCCTTTTTTCCTTGGAGACAAAAAAAAAAAAATCTCCCTTCTAAACCGCAGTTCTCTTACTTTCGTTATATCGCATAAAAGAAAAGCATATAATTATTCGAATTGGATTTCCCTGTCTGCTTTATGGTAGCTAGTTTACCATACTTTGTGGTGACAGTTGTTCCATGGGCTTAATTTGCTCAGACTTTACACTACATCTGTGGTTTCAAGTACCACGACGACAAGCATGCCTTGTGCATAAAATTAAGGCCACTGGTAAAGAGTGCAGCATCAAAAGTTTAGGGAGTGTTTGGTAAAATGTTGTAAAACTCTGTGTACTTCTCAAACACTAAAAACTCTTTTCAAAACTGGAAGAGATTTTCAGATGTGGTCCTACTACTAACACATTGTTGAAAACAAATTACAAAACTCTTTCCAAAATTCAAAACACTTCTGAAAAAATAAGACACAAAATATTTTTCAAGAAATAAAAAAAAAAGTTCAATTTTTTTTTTTTTAAAAAGTGGTGTTGTGTGGTGGCCGCCAGCCAGATCTGACAGCGCGGACACCGCCAGGGCTGCCGGAGCACCACCATGGTGGTGCTACAATTTTTTTTTAAAAAAATATTTTAATTTTATAAAAATAGTTCTCATTTTTTAATTTTTACAACACACTTCCAAAATTTTACCCAACCAATTTTAAATTTTTCTCAAATGTGCCCCCAACAATCAATTCTCAACTCTTTTTTTTTTTTAAAAAAAAAAACTCTTTTCAAAACCCAAAAAACTTATCAAAATTTTACCAAATGGACCCTGAGTTTTTGTATAATAGAGTCCATGTAATTGGCTGACCTTGAGAGCTGATCCTGATTTTTATTGGAATTAATGCTTCTTTGATTTGAGTTGATTATAGGAATACATAACTTGTGCCCACTCAATCCCACTTCACTGACTATTTGCTCAAACTGCATGATTTCTAGCTGCCTTTGCTGATATTGAACCTACTACTAACTGTTGGAAGATTTTTAATATTATTTGCCGCCCCACTCTAGAGATCTTTTTTTGTGCATTCTTCAAATTCTTTCTTTGGTTGTTCCCTTTTTTGTTCTGCAATTTTTTATGGTCATTTTTGTCTATCTACTTTTCAACTTGGCTAAACAGATTAGAGAGATCTGAACTCTGGCTTCTATTTGTGCAGGATAATGGGCTTGCTCATCTTGAGAAAACTGCAGACAAGTGGGGAAAGAATGGACAAGGTGATGAGTGGCACGAGAAATGGTGGGAACATTACAATGCTTCTGGCCAAGCGGAAAAATGGGCCCACAAGTGGTGCAGCATTGATCCCAACACACCCCTGGAGGCTGGTCATGCCCATGTTTGGCATGAAAGGTACCAAACCTCATGTTTGAATTCGATTTAGTGCTCTGGTAAAAATGATAATCCTAGAGCTAGTGGCCATAATATTTTGACTCTTTGAAGATAAAATTGGATTACATTTGGAACTCAAAAACACCTGTTGGTTGACCTCTCTAACGGTGAATGGTATAATCTGCCAACTTTCTGTATATTTCTAAGGGTTCCAAGTCATAGAGCTACATTTTCAGAGTAGCTTATTGATTCAATAACTTCTTTTGCTATTTCCAGATAAAATTGTTCCCATATTTATGTGTACAATTTTTGGCACATTCGACAGGTGGGGTGAGACTTACGATGGAAATGGCGGCAGCACGAAATACACTGACAAATGGGCTGAACGGTGTGAGGGTGATGGTTGGTCAAAGTGGGGCGACAAATGGGATGAGAACTTTGATCCCAACAGTCATGGTGTGAAGCAGGGAGAGAGTTGGTGGGAAGGTAAGTACGGAGAGAGGTGGAATCGAACATGGGGTGAGGGCCACAACGGCTCAGGATGGGTTCACAAATATGGGAAGAGCAGCAGTGGAGAGCACTGGGACACACACGAGCAACAAGATACATGGTATGAACGATTCCCTCACTATGGTTTTTATCACTGCTTTGCCAACTCAATCCAGCTGCGGGAAGTTCAGAAGCCATCTGAGATGTCATGAACAACGCTGCAAAGGATGGCAATATTTATTACGTAGTGTTCATAAATGACTGAAACCCTTTTCCTATATAGGCTTGTCATGAGTTGCATTAACTTCCTTTTTCAATATGATATGCAGTGGTTGTGTTTGTGTGTATTCTCATTCAAACATATCAATAAAAAAGCATTTGAAGAATTCCTTTCAGGCTGAGATAGTTCCTTTTATTGACTTACGACTTGCGATTATCTGAAGTTTAGCCAGGTAATTTGGTGTCAGATTTATGGAAGAAGAAAGTATGAGGGATGAATGAATTAGACTTGAAAAGAGCTTCTTAAGAGACTAGCAACCCAAAAACATTGCTCTTGATGGTTCCAACCTAAAATCTAATCCCCTAAATGAACTAGAATGGTGTTCACAAGTGAAATGACGAACCCAGGATCAAAGAAATCTAAGGACAAAACGGAGGAAAAAAAAAAAAACAGCTAATATGTACTGTCTAAATTTAATTAAATTTAATTAAATTTTTTTTAAAAAATATTTCTGAGCGCTCGACTTCAACCTATAACCTCATGCCAAATCAATCATGTGTTTGGCAAGTGGCTCCATTTAACCTATAACCTAAACTTGCAATTTAGGGAAAAAAAAAAAAAGAAAGAAAGAAAGAAAAAAAGAGAGAAAGAAATAAAGCAGTTGCCTACCCAGAGGCAGTACCAGTACTGTGCCACCTCTGGAGTGGTAAACTGCAACAAAGATGATTTCCAAAGCTGCAAAATGAGCCATTTATAATGGATATATTTTATTAACCCGGCCTTGATTTATGAGTATGTCTGTTGAGCCGAATGATGGATTGCTGGTTTTCACTTTTCAGAAAAAGAAATAAAAGAATTATGAGGATTGCTCCGTTCATCTCTACTCTGAATGTTCATTGGTCTGGTTTGGTGTAAAATTTTATTGGATTGTATTTGATTGTTTGTTGATTTTATGTTGGATATTGAAGAAAAAATATTCTGAAATTATGTTTAGATGGTTTAAAAAAAAAGTTTGAGTAGGTGAATATATTTGAAAAAAAATATAATAAAAAACTATTTTTTAATTTTTTTTATTTTTTAAAAAAGATAAAAATTGTGGGGTGGTTCAAAATCACTCTTGGAGAGTGGCCAAGCCACCCCTAAATGTGTGGGGGTGGCCGAGCTGCCCCTAAAAGTGGATCGGTCACTCTCTGAAACACTTAAGAGTGAATCGACTACCTCTGAAAACTTGTAAGGAAGGGTTCGGCCACCCCTATATATATATTTCAGTATGTTTTATTTTTAAAATAAAAAATATTAATATTTATATAATTTTTTTTGAGTTGAGTTAAATAAATTTGAATTGTAAAAATAATTAATTTTTAAAAAATAATTAAATTATATGAAAAAAAAAAAATGGATACCCA
This sequence comes from Betula pendula, assembly GCA_900184695.1. Taxonomy (NCBI): domain Eukaryota; kingdom Viridiplantae; phylum Streptophyta; class Magnoliopsida; order Fagales; family Betulaceae; genus Betula; species Betula pendula. Next base: position 73,229 of record FXXK01000892.1, read on the forward strand.
AACAGCCCTATGAAACTTTGTATAAACATTTTACTAGTTTTAGCAATTAGCATCGCAGTTTGCGGCTTTAGCGAGTTACCGTGGCTCTGTTCAAGTTGGTGATGCAAGAGAATGCTCAAAACGCTACCGTTTCTTGTTATAAAGGGCTCATACAAGCCCGACAAAAAAAAAAAAAAAAAAAAAAGAAGATAAAAGAAAAGTGATTAAGCACCTTATAGAGGATTAACTAGTAATCAACTCCAAAATTTTGTTCGGCCAAGTAATAAAGCCGAAAACCCCATCCCGGTGATAATCAATGCTTTACCAAAACATGTGGTGCTGGTGCCTATCAGCATGAGTAACAGGTGGTGCCTGTCAGAACATCCAGAAACACCAATGGCATAAATCCTTCCATTACAAAGGTGATTACTTACAAAATTGTGAAAACTGAACCTTTCTGTTAGTCTTTGCTTGTGGGTTTCTCTTTTTCTGGCATATCATGGCTTCTTCACTTCTCAATGGAGCTGAAAATCTCAAGCTCATGAGTAGCATCCGTCCGACTGGGTTTGGCCTTGTGAGGTCAAGTTTCAACCAAAGGTGGTTACCCAGGAAGGGTTTAGTGTCTTTTGGTAGGGATTACAAGGCGAGAATTTCAACGCCCAGATGCAGTTTATCATCCTCAACCTCAAGGCCTGCTTCTCAGCCTAGGTTCATACAACACAAACAAGAGGCATTTTGGTTCTATAGGTTCTTATCTATAGTGTATGATCATATCATAAACCCTGGCCACTGGACCGAGGATATGCGTGACGAGGCGCTTGAGCCTGCTGATCTCTATGATCGGAGATTGACGGTGGTAGATGTAGGGGGTGGAACTGGGTTTACAACTCTTGGTATAGTTAAGCATGTGGATGCCAAAAATGTTACAATTCTTGACCAGTCACCCCACCAGCTTGCCAAGGCTAGACAGAAGGAGCCCTTGAAGGATTGCAAGATAATTGAAGGCGACGCGGAGGATCTTCCATTCCCAACTGATTATGTGGATCGATATGTCTCCGCCGGAAGGTACTATCTTTTAATTACCACCTTTTTCTTTATTAATAGAGGTGCTTATTGTATTGCAACTGAGGTTTTCAGGCAGAGATTATTTGCTTTTGAGTTTAGTGAGCAGAGTTCTATTCTATTCTATCAAATCCAATTGTAATTTGATTTGCTTTTAAATACTCTTACAGTGAGATTTCACCGTAGAACTTTGCGTTGACATCGTTTTTTTAAAGAGGAAAAAATGAAAAATATATTATTCAATGTAGAGGAAGTAATATCTTTCAGAACTTCGATGATTGTGAGGACTTGAAAAAAGTAACAAAGTATGCATTTATTTTCATGCTTTACTGATGACAGAATAAATACTTTTTCAGTATAGTATATGATATTTTAAGGAGTAATGATACAAGTCACCTTTCATGTCTACTTTATGTCAACTAAAAGTGATATGACTTTTAAAATCACCATTAGATCAAAAGTCAATGATCATCAATCATAAATTCAATGGTGATTTTAAAAACCACATCACTTTTGGTTGACACAAGGTAGACATAAAGGGTGACATATATAATTACTCTATTTTAAGTTTCAGCTGTAGCATCTTTGCACCTCCTTTTTTTTTTTTGACAAGTATCATGTGATATAACTTTTAGGGGAAAATATAAAAAAGTCAATTCAAGTAACACCTGTTTTTAATAAAGTTCTATGTAGTGTCAAGTGGTACAGTTTGACCCATCAAACTATCAATATATAACAAAATGACTACTTTTTAGAGTATTATAGGAAGAAAATAGGAAAAGTGGCCTTTTTGTCACATATTGGTAGTTTGATAGGTCAAATTGTCTCACTTAACACTTCATGAAGCTTTATTAAAACGTCTGTTAGTTGTGAGGAGTTTTTTATATTTTCCCATAATTTTTAGGATAAATGTTTTTTTTTTTTTCATTCTCATGCACATCTCTATGTGCAAATTCACTAATGAATTTGTGGGATTTATATGTAGGTCTTAAAAATTCGAGAGTGGATTTTTTTTTAAAAAAAGATAGAGACAACATATGTGCAAGAGAATAACACTAAGCATATCTCAATTTTTAGAGAAAATATCTCATGTCGAGAATTGTTACATATAATTTCTTTGTCTAATTTTTGTTCATCTCTTTTGCGTGGATCTTACAAATCCAAGGGTAGATTTGCCAATCCAATGTGCAGAGATATACAGGGCAATTTCTATCATTTTTCATCTCACGTAATATTTAACTTATTTTTTCAGTATCGAGTATTGGCCGGATCCACAGCGTGGTATCAAGGAAGCATACAGGGTACTAAAGATAGGAGGGAAAGCCTGTCTTATAGGTCCTGTGTACCCAACCTTTTGGCTGTCTCGTTTCTTTGCAGACGTGTGGATGCTCTTCCCAAAGGAGGAAGAGTACATTGAATGGTTTGAAAAGGCTGGTTTCAAAGATATTAAACTAAAAAGGATTGGTCCAAAATGGTACCGTGGTGTCCGTCGGCATGGCTTGATTATGGGTTGCTCTGTGACAGGTGTGAAGCCCTTATCCGGAGACTCTCCCCTACAGGTAACATACTTCTTCATGCCTTCCATCTTTTCAGTGACAGATGAAACTTGAAAGCACTAAGAGGCTCTTGATCTTGTCATTTGCCTCTCGTTACAGCTGTCTCCTTTTTATTATATGTTGTTTCCTCTTTGGTCAATAGTATGAATCAAATCCCAAAGGCCAAAACCTAACCTCTGCCTTTTGGACGCGTTTTGTCCAACCCTGCTAGGAGGCTAGGAGTCACTAGGGGGTAGCCACATTTTAATAGTTTAAAAACATTGGACAAACAGGTTACAGGTTGTGACACCTCAAACCCACCTTGAGAAGATGCATTACTCTCATAGAGTGTGTGGATTATAAAGTAGCTCATATGTGTTAAAAGTTTCATATTGATTCTTTACAAGATGAGATTAGACTTTATAAGTGATTTAGAGAGCTCTAACAAGACTAGTTATTTTGGAGTAATAATGCAGATGTGACTATCGCTTTTCCTGAGACGTTACTGTCAAATAACTATTTATCCTAAAAACTTAAGCTGATAGGAAATAATTAATTTAATAATTTAATTTATAGTTTAACACTACCCCTCACGTGTGAGCTAAAAGTCTCCTTTAATTAGTAAGACCTAACACATGCAATGTTTAATTGAAATAAGAGGTGAACGATGAAAATAAAGTTCGAATTTAGGACTTTTGCTATAATTTCATGTTAAATTACCACTTATCTCAAAACCTTAAGCTTAGTAAAAGATTAATTTAATTATTTACTTAATATTCTAACACAGGCCACATCAGTCTTCTTGCAATTTTGTAAAGATTCCTTTATGTTGATCATTTGGTTAGGAGCATTTGAATATTGTCATTATCATCTAGGAAATCTTTCACCACACTAACTCATGGTGCATAGGGCCTCTTTAAAGTTTTCCAAAGTGTCATTAGAGAATTCATTAGTATAGTGGTAGTTTTTCCCAATCCCTTCGGGGCTTTGGTAATGATCACCAATATTTTTCTCTTGAAAAGATTTTAGCTAAAAAGCAGACAAGTTCTTCCTGTAGAGTGTAGACTGGTCACCAATATTGTTCTCTTGCAAAATTTTTGCTAAGAGGTTCTGGTAGAATCAGTCTTGCTGTGTCAAGAATGAAATTTGTTTTCAAAAGGGATCCTGTGTCAAGAATAATTGCTGAGCATGGGAGGATTTTGATTCTTGCTTTGAGCTCAATATAAACTATGCAAGTTGGTGAATAATTAAGGAAGGTTAATTATTCACCAAAACAAAAGGTTGCAGGCTGTGTCAGTGTCCTTTAGTAAGTAGTCCTATGGATGGACTGATAAGTGGGGTTGTACGTTCCAGGGATTAAAATTATATGAAGTCTTATGATTAAGAATATGACTTAAAAAGGGTTTTTTCTTCTGGCTCCACTGGGAGGGGAAAAAACAAGTTGAAATATTCTTCTCTTGTTCTACCTCATTTCTTGAGTTATCTCCTGTATTTTATATCTGACTTTTGCAGTGCTCTTCTCCCTTCTCTATTGTATTAAACTCAGTAGATGCTAGAATTGAAAAAATAAGGAGCCATTTTCTATGATGTCAAGACTGACAGGGCCAAAGCTTTGCATATAAGAGGATTATAGAAAATGAGAACACTGGCTTGTGTTTGGCCTTCAACCACCTTACTGCATATGTTATCTTTGACATTTGGTTTTCATTGTGGAATTATTTAGTCTAAGAAATTTTCCACGATCCCAAACAAAACCACTATATGAGTTGAAGACTCTAAATTCATAGCTAGCTTTAATTCTAACTTCTAAGATCTGGTTTGACATGTACAACACCACTTCCAGTGAAGTAGGAATAGATAAGAACTGTAGAATTAGAAGTATCAATTCAATATTCAGCAAAAAATACATTAGTTCTACTCAAGGTCTCTCTCTCAAAAGATTTATGAAGTGTGTGTCTTCGTGCAGCTTGGTCCAAAGGCAGAGGATGTAAAGAAGCCTGTGAATCCATTTGTTTTCTTCCTCCGGTTCATTCTTGGTGCAGTAGCTGCAACTTACTATGTACTGGTTCCAATTTACATGTGGATCAAAGATCAAGTTGTTCCAAAAGGTGTGCCTATCTAAAATGGGAGTGTGCCCTTCTCTGCTCAAGATAATCCTGTTAAAGAAAGCCAGATGAGACATCTTATTCCTTCAGGAACACAAACATGCTTCAAAGCTTAGTGCTGCTTGGGACTTTTAAACTCCAGAACCCCCAATAAGGTTGTTGCAATGGTATTTAGTGCAGTTCCTTTAGGTGGAATTGGGCCATAGTGCCTACCCTCCCCCTCCCCCCCTTATAACAAAAAATATCCAAAAAACCTCCACATACGGCTAGCCATTTTGACAAAGGATTTGATCAACAATGCATAAGTTATATATATATATATATAAAATCAGACTCTCTCTTTTTTGGGAATAGTAAAAATAGATAAAGGAAAAAAATATTTTAAATAGAATAGTAAAAGTAGATAATTAAACTGATTAGTACTTGCTTAGCATGATACAAGTACTTTGAAAAAATTGATAATTAAAATAAATAAATAAAAGAAGTGTTTTCAGCAAATTATTTGCTATAGTCAAATGGGTTTGTTGAGTCGAATGTGAACACACAAAGGGGACATATCCAAAAAAAACTCAGCACTTTAGAGACATACAATCACTTACTCCTTGGAAGAAACTACATTAAATAACAACTCAAATTGAAATAAATTGTCAATAAAGTTGGAATACAAAAACTTTCACTTGTGCTAAGGGTGATCAAAGTCAGCGGAATATTTTTTTAGTCTCATGGAAGGATGAGTTGCGACAAGAGGGAGTAATTTAATAAAGTGAAAAGTTCGTCAGACAAATTCCACCGACCAATTCCAAGGTTTGGCGAAAATAGAAAAGACCAAAATCATGTTCTTAGAAAATTTTCAACCTTTTGAATTGGTATTAGGAATGGTTCAACTATTTTTGAGGTATTCGTTTCAATAATGGTTGTGCATCATGGGAGGGTTTCCGTTTTCGAATCGGACCCAAGCGGTCATGGAGATGATTTTGATGATGTTGACGTTATTAGGAATGGTTCAACTATTTTTGGGGTATTCGTTTCAATAATGGTTGTGTATCATGGGAGGGGTTTCCGTTTTCGAATCGGACCCAAGCGGTCATGGAGATGATTTTGATGATGTTGACGTTTCGTGGAGTTTAAGATATGGAAAATATATAATAATTTCTTCAGCAACCGCGATTATAATTTATTCCGGTTTTTTTTTTTAATTTGATTTTTAACTCGTTTTTACATTTTTTCACTCTACTTTTTCTGTTCAAAATTGCTTACGTGGCATTAAAGGATATATATGCTGTTTTGCTGATTATATTAAATGTCATTTTTGTGCATTTTTAAAAATAATGTGATTTTTAAGGGTTTTTTTTTTTTAGTATTTGTGGAATCCATTTTTATCCACATTTGTAAAGTTGGACAAAGATGGATGAAAAAAGTTAAAAAAAAACATTTTTCTTTTTAAAATCACTATTAGATTTGTGTCATATCACTATTAAATTTTAATCTAATTATGATTTTAAAAGTTACATTATTTTTAGATGGACACAAGAATAACATTTAGCATTACTTTATTTTCTCAAATAAATAAAATATTTGACTTAATTAAAAGAAATATTTTGAAAATATAAAAATAAATGAAGAGTTGCAAGGGAGGGTGGGCCACCCCTAATTGTGGGGGTGGCTCGCATGATGAGCCACACCCTTCACTGGGAGTGCCCTGCGAGCTACCCTTTCGCTAGGGTTAGTTGCACAAGCTACCTCCATTATTGGATGTCTGCTTTCCCCTCATAGGTGAAGGGATGGTTCGCCTTTACTCTCCATTTGTTTGTTTATTTTTTAATTGACATGAAAAAATTGTTTATATGACATTAATAAGGTTAATGCCATGTAAGTAATTTTGGATTGAAAGAGGAAAATGAAAGGAATAACGCTATATTATATATTTTTATTTTATTAAACTGATGTGACAATATCAATCAATCAATTATAAATGAGCGAAAATAGAGGTATGATTTCTAGGTTGTTTAACTCTTGAGGAGATATAGAAAACAACATATTATAAAGGAAAAGTCTATTTTTCCAATTTTCCCATTCAACTCAAGTGTAAAATTTATTTTATTTTATTTTTGAAAAACACAAAAAAGTTGGATGGGATTGGATGCTTAGGTTGGACACCAAGCATCCCCTAACCAGGAAAGGACTGCATCCACGGAAATTATCTAATTTTGCTGCGATGAATCAAACATTTTTACATGGTTTGTAATAGGGGGATGATGATCCACTTCCCTGGTTAATCATGGGTTGGATGCAGTCCTTTCCTGGTTAATCCACTTCCCAACAACGAACAATTTAAAATCATATCCTCCTCCTCCGATGATGATCTAGAAGACAAGTACACGTATGCTCTTGGAGCAATTTTCCAGCTGTTGCCCAAAATGTTACTGCCCTGACAAGACAATGGATTTGAAAGTTATTGGTTATGGGATTAGATTGAATCAAGAAATTTCTTTAAAAGATCTCTACGATCTTCAATGGATTTGAAGCTACTAGCTTTGATTATTTTATATCATCATAAAATACAAAAATTATTATTTTTTTAAAAAAAAATCATTTTACGAAAAAATAAACCAACCATAATTATATACTAAGAAGGATCCCACCCGGACCACGAATGTCGAATGCTGTGCAATCGTGAAAAGCAACTCATCATGTGAGCATGATTAAATTATTGATTCAAATTTCAATGGTCGGGAGCAAAGACAATTAATTTACTCCAAGGATCAAGGATCAAGGATCAAAGGGATCAAGGATCAAGGATCAATGTGTTTGTTAGCAAGAGTAGAGCTAGACTAGATACGTACTCCTCCTGATCAGGACCTTTCCCGATAATATTATATTATGCATTTAAATCCAACCCCTAATTAGGATTCAAATTTTTCTAGTCATACCCCTTAATTCCTAGTCTCCTTTTGAAGGTTGAAAGTCCAATCCACGGACCATGACTCTGCCACGTCTTATTCTTGTACATCAAGACTAACCTGAACATTACTCTACACACATAAAAAAAAAAAAAAAATTGTTTTTATCATCTTGTACATCTCTAATTCATCTCTCAAAAAAAAAAAAAAAAAAAATCTATTATTCATCTCAATATAAGATCTATGTGAATTTGTAATATCTATATAGATGTAAGTATCATAGATTCAATTGTATATTTAAAAAACAAATAGACATGATACGTATAAAAAAATGACACCAAACACATATCCTAAAAAAAGGAAAAAGACTAACTTAGATAATAATCATGAGTAATGCTACATGTTTTTCTTATATATATATATTTTTTTTGTGTTTCTTAAAATTGATATGACTTTTAAAATAATTATTGGATTTGTGACACATAACTATTAAATTTTGATCAAATGATAATTTTAAAGCCACTTTATTTTTTCAAAGATACAATAAGGACATTTAATATTCTAGAAGTCCCTCTTGTGTCTTTCAAAAAATAAAGTGACTTTTAAAATAATTATTTGATTAAAATTTAATATTAATATATCACAAATTCAATATGACTTTAATATTAATATTAAATTTTAATCAAATAGTTGTTTTAAAAGTCACCATATTTTAAATCTTGTGCAATTCCATCTAATAAATTCACTGATAATTTGCATATCTCTCTCTTTTTTATTTATTTATAAATAATTTGCTTATCTCTTATAGGCAAATAAAGCAAACAATATTTTTTCAAGACTCCCTGCCACTACCATATTGTACTAGTGTACGGTTTCATGGAATAAAAAATTTTAATTACGAAAATACCACTTACGAATCTTTTTTATGCATAGAGCTCTCAATAACACAAAAAGGAAACCGCGTAGACAGCCAAGCACATTTATATCATCTGTCTACACCATTTATGACATTATGCTCCCACCTTTTCCTATCTTCATACTCTACTCTATTTTTTATTATGCCCTCATCTCATCTTTCTTAACCTTATCATTTGCATACTAATTTTTACCCAATGGTAGCTGGTAGGATTCTTTTTTGTCCTTTTTTGTTTAAAATATTGATCTTTCCCCGACAAAAAAGTGAAAAAATGCTTTAAAAAATTGACTTAATTAAATGCAGTAAAAAAAAAAAAGAAACTAAAAGAGACATTATTTATTATTGTTTAGGACCTATTAAAAATAGCGTGTTGAAGGTCCTATCTCGTGCAAGCAACGCAGCGTGCTGTTTGGGGCATGAAAATGTGAATGCAAAGTACACATTTCCCCATACCGTGCTCAGTCTCCGTCTTACTCTTTGAATGCCTTTGTCTCCTAAAAACCATACCCTTACAGCTGTCCAAATTTAATCAGATTATATTACTCATAACCATACAGAAAAGCAGATTAACCTTTCATTAATTAGTAATTACTTTGATTTCTTTTTTGGTTTTTTCCTCCGAATTTAACATTAAACCCACTACTATTACTCCAAACTATAGTCATAAGCTTAATTTGACTCCTATTATTATTAATTGAAAAAAAAAAAGAAGTTGTACTGCACTTCCCATGCTAGACTTCTACTTATAGCCCAGCTAAGCTTAAGCTATACTCAACATTCTCTCTCTCTCTCTCTCTCTCTCTCTCTCTTTCTCTCTCTGTGTAAAAGTTCGGTTTCATGACAAACGCCATGGCAGATGCTCTGAGTGAAGAACAGATTGTTGAGTTTAAGGAAGCCTTTTGTCTGTTTGACAAGGATGGAGATGGTGAGTATTAATTTCTCTCTCTCTCTCTCTCTCTCTCTCTCTATATATATATATATATATTATGCTTATTAAATATACATATAGTAGTGGAATATATCTAATATTTGATTGTGTAGGTTGCATTACTGTTGAAGAATTGGCGACTGTTATCCGGTCGTTGGATCAGAATCCGACGGAGGAGGAGCTTCACGACATGATAAACGAAGTTGACGCCGATGGAAACGGGACTATAGAGTTTGCAGAGTTCTTAAACTTAATGGCCAAGAAAATGAAGGTAACCAATTTAATGAATTAACTATATATCAAAGTAACACCGATCGAAAAACGAAAGGAAGTAGTTGACTTTTTTTTTTTTTTTTTGATTTTGTTCTAATTAAACAACAAATATAGTTTGACCATTATTATTAACCGTGCTTAATTAAGGTTTGGATTATGTTTGTGTTCTATCTTTTTTATAGGAGACTGATGCGGAGGAGGAGCTTAAAGAGGCTTTCAAAGTATTTGACAAGGATCAAAATGGGTATATATCAGCTAATGAGGTAATTAATATACTTCCTTCATAATTAACATGTTAATTTATGATTATCTTCTGAAAGTAATTAGCAAAAAGAAGATATATATCTATATATATATATATATACACACTACTCTTCTTCGACCTTGTTCTTGCCGCCTGTGTTGACCTTGACAAATTTGGAATTTCTAACGTATACAAAGTTCTTCCCAAAGAAGTGTCATAAAAGACTTGTCCCTTTCCCAACAAAATGATTCACCAACACTTAAAAATCAAGGAAAACTTTTGTTTAAAAAAATGATTTCATTCAATGAAAAAATGAAAATAATTTTGAGTATTTTGAGTTTGATTTGTGTTTAAGTATTTATTCTACCATCAGATTTCAGACATTAATGGTGGATCACCGACAAGAAGAATACTTCTGATAGGAAATAGTTTTATGATCATATCTGAATAGGAAAATGATTAATATTAAAAATGTACTACATGTACAATCTTGAATATATAATAGATTAAATGTTTTTTTTTTTTAATGTTTTCCCTAGTTTATATTTAATTTATATGGAGACACCTACATTACAACAACTTGTACGTTTCTGCATGCATTGAACATTAGCAATGTTTTAATTAAGACAATTAATTAATGCATGCATGTTTTGATATTTGAGTCCTAAGAGAATCTAGCTTCCCAAAAAAACAAGAAAAAATTAAAAATTTATTCTCTTAATTTATTTTTGTGTAGCTGAGGCATGTAATGATCAATCTGGGTGAAAAATTGACGGATGAGGAAGTGGAGCAGATGATCAGGGAGGCCGATCTGGATGGTGATGGACAAGTCAACTTCGAAGAATTTGTCAAAATGATGATGACCATCGGATAAGCATTTCACCAGTGGTGATTGAAGAAATTTCTTATTCAAATTCATTGATTATCAACCTCATTTCCCCAGAGAAATAAGTGTGAAATAAATTAATTATTTGATGTGCTGTAATTGTAGCTGATGATATTGTCAATGACCCAAGAATTAGAATGAATTTACTTAAAAAAGTTTATTCTTTCGTTCCTAGTTTAATATTGTTGTATGCTAGCTTTAAATTAAGGAGAATAAATGTGGCTCCATTAATTATTTTTATTTAAATTAAATTTCCTTATCCTCCAGCTCATACGAGGTATGCCGATGTGAAATTTCTCCAACTTTTGGTTCTAAAGGTTTGACTTTGACTCAGGATCAATGGTTGAGATATGTATATGTATAATTGCCACGAAATTAATTTGATGATGAAACTTTATCATATATACTCCTTTTTTTGTTGGAAAAAGGGGATAGATTCAACTGTCGCCTTTCATTTTCATTAAATTTTTGAGTATTTTTTTTGTTTTTTTGTTTGTTTGTTTGTAATATAATATATTAAAAAGGAGAAAGGTTATGGTGGAACCAAATATTCAAAACATGTGAGCTTTTCAACAATAAATTCAAACGAAAGAAACAATAATAAAAGAAAATGGGTTAATAAATGATTCCAAAAGAACTAAAATCGACCCAGTCGTCTATATTTTTGACAAAAGTTAAAAAATGGGCCGCATAAAAAGTGATATAGGCACTAAAATATTTTTGATAAAAGTCAAGAAATGGGCCACATTAAAGCGATATAGGCATTAAAATAGACAATACGAGTAGGAGCATGACTTTTATGAGACCCTTTTAACCCTATTTGAATCCCAATGAAGGAGAAGGAGGCAGGGGGCAATATTACCCTAGAAATTTTTGAGAGATTTATTATATCGTTTTTGGTGACAACCTAGTATCTTCCTGCTCCAAGATATGGGCATAGAAGTCCACTTTGCAAGCTTGCAAAACCGCGTTAAACGATTGATATTCAGTATTCTTCTTGAGATGGGCATAAGAAAAAGAAAGCATGGAAGTATGCACACGAACACGCGTCTGTGCACAGGATATTTTGATTTTTTGATTGAGATATTTTCAAAGATTGAGACATCGATCTTGAAGTGTGGGGCATTTAGAAAAAAATGTTCAAGATTTTGTGATGGACTAGAAGCAGTATATATAATAATAAAATAAACATAAAAATATGTTTAAAATGTCCAATATTTTAATTACTCATTAATATAACTTGAACGGGCTTGAGGGAATCAGCCCATATTGGGTAAAAAGTCGGACATTTTAAACTCATATCAGCCCATAAACGAGCTTGGCTAAAAAGTTTGAAATATTGGACATTGATAATTTTGGGTAATTTGAAACTTTGAAGAGACATTGATGTATTACTTTTCACCCCAAGCTCACAAGCAGTTCAACGAGCTTGACGGAATCAGCCCATCTCTTTATAACTTGAAAGAAAACCTGGGCCAGAATTAATAGCAAGCTTAAAATTCAACTAAAGCAGTCAGAGCCCACCCAAAAGCAGGCGGAGGCCTCTTAGCCTCTCATCCTCATCCTCAGCCTCTGCCAAGAGCCCAAAAACACTGTTTTACCGGCCTTGTTACTGTTGTGTGACCAAAGGTGGTGGTTTAGTGGCATTTGGGCTAACTCCTAATAGTTTGGTGGGTGGAAGGTCTTAATGTTGAATCCTGAAATGGAAGCACTTGAAATTACTTTAATACTAACGGTTTGGGTTTCGCTAGTGTTCTCGATGGGGTTATATCAGACTATGACTCAACTAGCTTAAAGGCGCGTTTATGATTTTCCAAAATTTAGGATCCTTCTGTCATTAGTTCTTAACAGACGAGTGTTATTATGATCACGTTCAAGTAGAGTAACCATTATAGTTGGCCCTTCCAACTTTTTTAGCATAAAAAAAAAAAGAAAGTCTTCTACTGTAGTAACATGAACATAGCAATACATCAATGGGCTTCCAATGTGGTAACATGAACATATCAGTACATGAACCGGTGCGTGAGGCTCATGCACTACCTTTTCCACCAGTTGTGCCCACCTCCTTCCTCAATAAAGCAGGAATGATTTTCTTTCTTTTATTCAGAATTGCCGTGAGACATGCTCATTTTTCCATGAATGTGGAAAATGTGATTTTTATCAACCGCCTCATCGTAGTCGTCAACATTACGCTCTTTTTTCATTAGTCTAATCATCAAACTGCATCACATATTGTCGTCAAGGTAAACCCTCTCTTAGGCCTTTTGGTCAAGAAACTATGAGACCTTGTCTTTGTAGATCTATTTCATGTTTTGTTTGTAGCTCTAATTTCGTGCATTATATTGATTGCTTTTGTGGTGTTTGCTGGGTCTCCTACCCCTTCTTTTGTAGTTTTATTTTATTTTAATGTGATGGCTAAGTTGCTAAAAAAGAAAAAAGAAAAAAAACATAGCAATACATAAAGACATAATGATGGAACAAAATATTTCAAGTTTAAGCTTTCAATATCAATATTGCACTACAAATAAGACTTACAATCGAACGCAGCAAATCTGCCTCTATGACAATTTCTTCTTCAAACCATATCAATTCTCTCCTCAGAATATATATAAAAAATGAGAATAGAATTACACAAAGGGTGCCTTACATCACAATATAGTAAGTCCATAGATGAGGGCAGAGGGGAAAAAGAATACAAACAATGGACTCTCTTTGCTGGTCTATCTCAATACACAGACAAACCAATAGCGTCTCCGGATCAAAACTCCATTTTTCAGACAAAAAAAAAAATTGAGTCAGAAAGAAAATCCAACCACCACAACTCAAAAAAGAAACTGGAAATTGATTAATTAATCACTGCCGCACAACATGCAGTTGACAAAGAAGGAAGACCTGGGCCTGCGCTTCTCTTTACCTTTAGGTGGAGTTGATGCAGCTTCCTTAGTAGACAAGTTGCACAATTCTCTGGTTGCTTCTTGTTTCTCTGGTGTGACCACAATTTGAGCTTCTTCCTCTTCTTTCAAGAAGCTTGTGAATGGAGTTCTTGACTTCTCAGAATCACTTCTTTCCAATGCGATGACCTTCTCCTCCATCCCCATTAATTGATACTGTAAGACGTCTTGGTTGTATCCAACATGCAAAACAACTGGGTTTCCAAGACTAACATCAGCCTGCCTTGATGAGCTCTCCATTGCAGCCTTATCCTGAAACAGTAGTGGGGTTTGATCTGACTCTTTTCCTCTTCCTTCAATTCCGAGATCAAAATCAAAACTATGGGACTTTCGGATCTGAACATGGGTGTTCATGTTATCAGGATTTGATTCAGTACTACCTGTTGCAAATGCAGATACTTCTCCTTTGACCCCTTCAACAATATTGGACTGGCTTGCTGAAGATGTAGTTTCTGTTACTGTCTCTAAATTTTTTGCTGTCAAGCTTGTGAAATTTAAAGTGGAAGATTTTGAAACAAAGAGCTCAGTGCAGCTTTCTCGCTTCAGTTCAGGGATTGGTTCATAGGTGATTGGAATAGATGCAGAAGACTGTGAGAGAAAAGCTTCTACCTGCTCAATCAGAAGTGGTTGAGACAGACATTGTTTTGTGGTTTTACTTCCTTCTGCTTTGTCCTCTATTTCTTTCACAATTTTCTTCTCCTCCAGTGGCTTCTCTTCACATCTGCAGTCTATTGCAATCAACTCTGCTGAAATAGGAACCGTTCCATGTTCAGAAACCACCAGAAGCTCTTGTTCTGAGTTCTTGTTGTGTCCATCAGAAGTCTTATTCTGGTTGCTAACAAACACACCAACTTGGCAAGCATTCTCAGCAACCTTTACTTCTTCAATTTGACAGTCTTTTGTAGTACTCCTGAGATTACTAGAAATATCAACCAGGCTTCTCATTTCATAGTCCTCATTTTCAGTCTTTGGTTCTTTCACTGGCTCTTCAATTTCTGATCCACTTCCTACTATTTTGGTTTCTTCAGTAAGAACCATGCATTTGTCCTCCGGTTCAGAAACTTCTTCGTGGGAGTTTAATGAATTATCCAGCACAACATTTTCAATTTGTGAATTCAAGGAATCATTCCTAATTGAATTCTCCTTAATAGATAATAACTCCTCATTGGATTTGTTCCCAACACTTCTTGGAGTGTCTGATATTCTTGTTGTCAAATCAAACCCTATCTTGTCTCCATTCATAATCTCAATTTTCTCTCTGTACGGCATCTTTTCTTCTTGGGATGGTGCTTCCATTTTCCTTTCCACTAAAGGATTGTCACTCAGATTGTTTGATATGTCAGGGCCTAAGAAGTGACTATTCTCCTCACTAGCACATTTTAAACTAGATCCTAGAAAATCCTCATTTCCTTGCAGCAATCCAATGCTATCTTCTTCAGATAGGTTAGCATAAACTTCATCCAATTCATGTTGATCGGAATCTAAATGTAAAGATTGTTGAGGTTCTGGATCATGTGGTGTAGATTTGGTATTAAAAGTTGAATTTCTGGTCCTCTCTTCCTCTGTTGCAGTTTGCAGCAAACAAACACAAAGGTCTTAAGTTGGTTTTTGTTATGTTTATATATATTCATGACTTACTACTCGTACTAATATGAAATATAAGGAAGAAATGAAAAATAATTCAAAAATCTAACATGAATGATAGGATAAGGTTACTTCAAAATTATTGGACTGATTATGCTGACCTTCACTGATGGGAGCCTGCTTCTCAAGCTGATGATCACTTGTTCCCAGTAGATTCTCTTCCGAATTTGAGTCTATTGGCTTCTCATGAACTTCTGAATCGTTTGGTGAAGAATCTGGTTTGATTTCATTGTGTTCGCCACTTGCTTCAATTGATTCTGCTGCTTTTAAAGATTCATCAGGTGGATGAACTTCATTTTCTTCTTGCTCTATGGAAGAAAAAGGCCAAATTGAAATCTGTGAACTGAAATAAGGTTCTTTAAACTAATTAGATTGAGTATACTAACCTTCATTTATGGAAGCTTGCTTCTGAAGCTGATGATCACTTGTTACCAATAGAATCTCCTCCAAAATTGACTCTACTGTCTTTTCATGAACTTCTGAATCTTTTTGCGAAGGAGCTGGTCTGATTTCATTGCTTTCACTGCATGCTTCAGTTGATTCCATTACTGCTTTAGGAGATTCAGTAGGAGGATGAACTTCTGAATCTTTTTGCGAAGGAGCTGGTTCGATTTCATTATTTTCACTGCATGCTTCAGTTGACTCCATAACTGCTTTAGGAGATTCAGTAGGAGGATGAACTTCTGAATCTTTTTGCGAAAGAGCTGGTCCGATTTCATTATTTTCATTGCATGCTTCGATTGATTCCATTACTGCTTTAGGAGATTCAGAAGGAAGATGAACTTCTGAATCTTTTTGCGAAGGAACTGATCTGATTTCACTATTTTGACTGCTTGCTTCAATTGATTCCATTACTGCTTTTGGAGATTCAGTTGGAGGATGAGCTTCTGAATCTTTTTGTGAAGGAACTGATCTGATTTCATTATTTTGACTGCATGCTTCAATTGATTCCATTACTGCTTTTGGAGATTCAGTTGGAGGATGAGCTTCTGAATCTTTTTGTGAAGGAACTGATCTGATTTCATTATTTTGACTGCATGCTTCAATTGATTCCATTACTGCTTTTGGAGATTCAGTTGGAGGAATGAACTTCTGAATCTTTTTGTGAAGGAACTGATCTGATTTCATTATTTTGACTGCATGCTTCAATTGATTCCATTACTGCTTTTGGAGATTCAGTGGGAGGATGAACTTCATTTTCTTCTTGATCTATAGAATCAAGAGGCCCAAGTTACTTAAATTCTATGGACTTATCAATTGATGAACAGGTAAAGGTTGATGAATTTAAGTACGGGTTATTGGTGGAATATTAATTAAATGATTAAATTCACTTATTCTTATCAGTTTAAACTTTTGGAACAAATAACGATTTAATATGACATCAGAATAAAAGTCATGAGTTCGAACCTGACTGCACAATTTATTCAATTTCAATTAAATATTTTATGTGTTAAATCTCACTTGTCGAGAGAAAGTTTGAACTCGCATGTAAGGGGAGGTTAGAATTAATATTAATTAAATGATTAAATTTGTTCATTCCTATCGGCTTAAATTTTTTAGACAAGTAGTGATTTAACCGTTATTGAAAGCAAAATTACCGACCTCTACCACCTGGTCTCTCATTTTCAATATGAGGACCTTTTGCTCCTGTTGGATCATCTGTAGCCAACCCTGTTACTTTCTTGTGAAAATCTTTGGCTTCAGCGGTTGGAACTGTTTGATTTTCTCCTTTAACATTCTCTGCATCAGCAGCCTCGTTCAACAAGTTGTTGGAATCTATAGCATTTGTGTTATCTTCTTCTGCATTTGTACAAGACAACCAAGAAAAACACATACATCAGCAAAGTCAAAACTAAAGAAAAGTATCAATGATCTTACAAATTGCCTTACCTTTTAGACCAGATGTGTTATTGTTTCCCATCTCATTGCCCATGTCTATTTTGCCAGCTCCTGCAATATAATGAAGCAAAAAGACTAAGGAGAAAACAACTACGACTGCATTTTAACTTAAAGAGACTTCAAATCGATTTTTTTTTTGCAATTCTAAGAACTCCATACCATGACAACGATGATGATATTCACATGCATATAGCTATAAACATTGGAGGACAGCTTCATTCCTCTGAGACTGCCAGAGAGTTAATACTAGATAATTAAAACGTTTACTTCACTGGTATTGCTTAAAGCATAAGCTAATTCAATGGGTCATCTTATTCTCTTTTCTTTATCTGACATTGACATTCTGTGATGATGAATTTTTATAGTATATATATATATATATCCATAAGTGGCCTGCCCATATGATGATGTTCTTCTAAATTCCTAACTACAATATATACCTTTGGCCAGGCATCCTTTGAGCATAGGGATGGAATCTAAAACACAACAACACATGTAACAAGATAATATTAAACTTTTGGTTTAGATGTTTGTTTAATTCAGCTTAGCATATTCTAAAACTGTACAACTACAGGGGGGTCTGTTCTTCAAGATTTCCTGGTCTCAAAAGCTAATTCTAGATTCTGGGTGGCTAGAAACAGATATATTTTTAAGGCTAACTTCATCATAGCAGAGCATTTTTCTTTAGAATTCTCTACCTGTCGACCTGCTCAAAAGTTAACTAGTTGGACCCTCCCTCTTCCTTTTTCTAAGTAGATGAAAAGAAAGAAAAGTAGGTGGAAATCAACTACACCCATTTTTTAAACTAAAGATTAGCCGTGGAAATGATTATACCATATTGCATCCATCTGAGGCAGTGACTTTCTTTTTCTTGTGAGACACCTAATTTTCTGATCTTCAAAAAAGAAAAAGAAGAAAGTAGTCTGAGAAGAGAGATCCTCGAAAGAACATACAAAAGAACCGACAGGATAAAAGCCCAAATAACACATACCATGTAAACCGACATGGTAGCAAAATTAATTTGTGACGTTAAATATAATTTTTGGTACTAATAGCTGGGTATCACACCAAATTCACAAAGAGTAGTGATTGTGTTATATCTGTGGCTTGACACCCAGTAGCCGCATAATCTGTAACAAAAAATATACTAAAAATTGTATTATCTGTTGGAATTTTAGTTCTTGTAAAATAACAGGCCCTCAACCCTTCGTTTTTTATTAGGAAAATTTGGTTAAAACTTCTTGAGTGTTCGCTCGATTTTAATTTAATCTTTCTGTTTTTAAATTCAACTTTTAACTCAGATTTTTCACGTTTTTCACATTATTCATTCCGTCCAAAAACTGTGCGACATTAACGGGGCTAATGCCACATAAGTAGTTTTGCCACGACCCATGCCACATGCTAAAAAATAATTTTTTACTCGTATTCAAATAAAAAAAGGGGGATCCCTCCACCCCCAATAATATTGGTGGCTTGGCCTCTAGTAAAAGGGGTGGCTTGCGCTGCCATCCCCACCCCCACCCCCATATGTGAATTCGGCCACCGAAAAATCTAAAGTTTATGGTAGGGAAGTGAAAGTAATGGTATTTGTTATTTCAAAATCTATATTATTGTATACATTATTTTATAGTTGTGTGAGCAACCACTCAGTTGGGGGTAACCACGTGAGCCACCCGTCCACTAGGGGTGGTCACACGAGTTAACCTTGAGTTGGAGGTGGTCCCGTGAGCTACTTTCTTTGTTTGGGTGGTCACATGAGCCACCTCTTAATTAGAGGTAGTTGTATGAATATGTTAGGCTATGTGGAGTATGGTTTGTGTTCGACCTGGTTTGTACTCAACCCGATACGACGAAAGAATGGCTACGGTTTAAATGAGATTTTTTTTTGAGGCTTAATCCATGAGCACTTTGGCTTCCCCTGGATAATGGTGGAGCTACATAGGGGTCATAGCCTGCCAATTGCTAAGAGTTTTTTAAGCCTCAATCCAAAATTGTAACCATTAGATATCATACCAGAAATTGAAAAATAAAAAATTGAAGGACCAAAACTGCTCATTTTTGCATCTAAAATTGTAGCTTAGGCAACTTGGTTTATTAGTCCTTTTTTTTAAAAAAAGAAAAAATTTAAAAATTTAAAAATTTAAAATTTAAAATTTTTAATTTTTTCATTTGCAAGTCACTCCGAAATCAATTAATTCACCAGAAAATTTTAGAACAACAATCTATCAAAATTTTTCAAGTTGCCCAAAGAAAAATCTGCACTAAATTGTTTTCCGTGGATAGAAAAGTAAACGAAAAAAAAAAAGTTTGGAATCCCTAAAAAATTCAACATTTCACTAAGCAAGTGGGTTCATATATTTTCAAGTAACCCAAAGGAAAGTCTGTACTGGTTTTCAATGGAGGAGATGTTTTGAGTTGAGCTATATATAATTTTTTTTAGAGTAATGCTACAGCACTTATCTGTATATTTTTCTTATTCTTTTATTTTTTAAAATTATTATTGGATTTATGAATTTCATGTGAGGATCACATGAGACTCATAGATCAATGGTAATTTTAAAATGTAGAAGAATGAAAGAAAGATAAAAGAAGAAGCTGTAGCATTTTTATTTTTATTTTTATTTTTATATATAGAATTTAGTTTGTTCAAAACGAAATTTACCTTATTCTAAACATTATTTTAATGAACAAACTTAGTCGACATGTTGATTTTAAGTTGAAATTATGAGTTTAGTTATTGCTTTAGAGGTGCTATTAATGTGACTTTTTTTTTTTTTTTCATTAGTCTCAAAATATTGGGATTCAATTCTTTGTATTTATTATTTTTACCATAATTTGAACCTTAATTAAATAGCATCGACTAATCTCTTTACCATAATTGAGGCTTTAAAAGGGGTGTATTTTTTTTTTTTTTTTTTTTTTTTAAAAAAAAATTAACAAAAAGAAACTTAAATATACTATTGCTATTTGAGGCTTTATTTTTTTTTGAAGAGGAAATTTTTGATTTCCATTGATGACAATTTTTGAGCAAACAAGCTCATACAATTAAAACCTTAAGCAAAAAGTAAAAAGTTTCGACAAATATAGCCCAAGGCTATGAACTTACAAGTCATCTAAGATCTAATCAACCGCACATCTATGTATGATTCTGATTATAGATCAGATCTGCAACAAGCAGACAAATTCGAAAATATAGAAAACTCAAGTCACAACACAATTATTAAACGGCCGTGAGAGATAGTCTCCCAACCTAACTACAACTTTTTGACCAAAAAGGCCAAGTGACTAAAAAAACAAAAGAACAGAAAATAAAAAATACAAAGCAGATCCACCAACGCAGCTTGTGGCAGAAAGAGGCAAGGAATCCCAGGAACCTAGTGGAGGGGCGCGTGAGATGGTGGAGCTTTTCAAAGTTTACAGATCTGATTTTGAAAAAATCAAATCTAAAAAATTTCAAAAAAACAGATCCGGAACTGTAAGCGGACAGATAAGGTGAAACCCAACCAACAAGTCGTATAAGGGCGATCGCCTAATTCGCCTAAGCCCTTATTATACTAAGGTTTCACTAAAAATGTTCTCATATTTATCTCCTAGCAAATATTATCAATGTGAATTTCCAAGTTATATATGTACGTATGATCACAAGCTGGCTGCGGCACATACGCATTAGTAATGTGAAGTCTAAAGCCTGCCCAAAATTTCCTTTTCACTTTGGGTGGGAAACCTGGAGAGTTGTTTGACGCAGCCTCAGATCCAGCCTCCAGGGAGTGCTTGCTTCCATATTTGATCCCAATCTATCCTCAACTGCTTTTTCTTTGGAACTCTTTACCTGTTTACATAGCTCCAAAAGAGAAATGCTACAATTTATTTTTTTGTTATTCTCTAATATATTTACTTTTTAAAATTGCTATTGAATTTATGAGTTTTATATGGATCTACACATAGGACCCACAAATTTAATAGTGATTTTAAAAAATAAAAGAATGAGAGAAGGATACCGATAAATACTGTAGCATTTTCCGCTCCAAAATTAGCTAATTGATCATATCATCCTTTCTTTCACTGCAGCACTTGCGTGACGTGTAAACAATTCTTAGCCTGTTGAAATGATTATACCATACAATTACATCATTCTTTCTTACCCATTGCGGTTGCCATAGAAAGTGAAAATTGCTGCCTCTCAATAAGTTATTCCTCTTGGTATTAATTAGGAAGTTGAACGACTAATGTTCATCCTCCAACGTCTGGATTGTTCATTGTTTGCTGCCATGTTTTTCTCCTCAATTTCGGGTATTGGACTCATTGCCCCTGCTGAAGAAAGAGGTCATGATCACGAGTAATTATTCAACATGCTTGTAGAAGAAAAAGATCTTCCTTGGTGCTCTTACGGGCTCCAAAATTTCCCATCCATCTCATTGCAAGCGTAGCCTGCCAATTGCTAAGAATTTTTTTAGCATCATTCCAAAATTGTAACCATTAGATAAATATCATAAAAAATTCAAGGACCAAAACTGCTCATTTTTGCATCTAAGATTGTAGCTTAAGCAACTTGGTTTATTACTAAATTTTTTTCTGTTCTCTTTTTCCCTTTCATTTGTATGTCACTCCGAAATCAATTAATTCACCAGAAAATTTTGGAACAAAAATCTATCAAATCTTTTCAAGTTACCCAAAGCAAAGCCCGTACTTTTTTTTTTTTTAAACGTGACATGCTTAAACATCCGAAATTATAAAATTTGTCTTTCATTGCGAAATTATGTCGATGATCGATAGAAACGGAAAAATCAAAGGCATATCATCTTATTGATAGATATTAGTTCGTCTTGTTTTAACTCTTCGAGTACAAAGACTACTGAAGATGCATATTCAATAATGAAAGTTCTTAAAAAAAGAATTCACAAAAAATTAAATGGAGGATGAGTTTATTGTAAATTTAAACTTAGTTTGTCTATATTGAAAGATCGAGAAATTGCTGAGAACTTCGATTCAAACTCAATAATCGGTGATTATAGTTCTCTAAACGAGTGCAGGCTGCAATTTTAAACACTTTATTTTTGTGTTTATGTTTCTTTTTGTACTAGTGCTTATATGTTACCTTATTGATCTATGTTATGCCACTGCGCACAGAGTACTCCTTCAGTTCGAGGTAACCATGTGAGCCACCCCTCCAGCCCAGGCACATGAAAAATCATGGAATTATAACCAATTTGTCCTTTTTATTAAGTGGGTCTCTTGACATATTATACTCAGAGCCGGTTTGATAAATTTTGAAGTTTAAAATGACAAATTTAACTGGGCCGTTTTTATATTTAAATATAAATTTCTAGTTTATATATATATATATTTTAAAAAATTGTACTTCTCGCTTTTTGGTCTTAATTTTAGCCAAAGGATATGTAGAATTCATATATATTGCAAGACATTAATTTCAACCGACGACATATTTTGTGTTGAGCTACATATAATTCTTTTAATATAGATTTTATTTGCGCAAAACGAAATTTACTTTATTCTAAACATTATTTTAATGAGCGAACTTAGCCGACATATTAGTTTTAAGTTACTGCTTTAGACTTGCTATTAATGTGACTTTCAATTTTTCTATTTTTTTTGTAAGTCTCACGACATTGGGATTCAATTATTTGTAATTATGTTTTTACCTTATAATTGAGGCTTTAAAAGGTTTTTTTTTTCTCTAAATAAAACTTAATTATGTTATTATTATTTGAGGCCTTATTCCATAAAGGGCCTTGGTTGACCGCCTAATTCGCCTGGGCAACGAGAGCCGGCCCTTATTATACTAAGGTTTCACTAAAATATTCTCATATTTATCTGGCCTAGCTAATAATATCTATGAGAATTTCCAAGTTATGTACGTATATATGATCACAAGCTGGCTGCGGCTCAGGTGCGGCGCCGCATCTGCGTTATGTAATGTGATCACATGCATCCTTTCAGACTTCTGCTTTAGAAATGTTCCGGCGTATATGCATCATGCCTCCAAGTCTAAAAAGTTCCTTTTTAGTTGGTTTGGGTGGGAAACCTGGAGATCGCAGCCTCCATGGAGTACTGCTTCCATATTTGATTCCAAATCCCAATCTAGCCTCAACTGCTTTTTCTTCGGAACTCTTGCCTGTTTACATATATAGCTCAAAAATTAGCTACTCGGATCGTCCATTCTTTCGCAGTTTCCTTCAGCATATATCTCTTTTACATTGGAGATGCAACACACGCATTGACCATCATAAAATGAGGAGTTCCCATTTTGTCAGAGGCACTCAGTCACAGAGAAACTTAAAGGTTCACCAATCATGGCTTCAAATAGAACTTGAG
Source organism: Betula pendula (assembly GCA_900184695.1). Taxonomy (NCBI): domain Eukaryota; kingdom Viridiplantae; phylum Streptophyta; class Magnoliopsida; order Fagales; family Betulaceae; genus Betula; species Betula pendula. The sequence continues at coordinate 96,884 of FXXK01000892.1, forward strand.
TATTTTGGGCATACAATTACATCATTCTTTCTTAAACTAACACTTATTCTAAAAGTTGAAGCCGATAAAAAATGATAAATTTAAATTTAACTAATACTTTAATATTTTCAGATGAATGACGGAAACATGGTTCGAACATAACCTCTGCCCTGATATCATGTTAAACTACCACTCATCCCAAAAATTTAAATTAATACAAAGAGATAAATTTAACCATTAATCTATATTTTAACATGCCATAGAAAGTTGAAATTGTTGCGTTCTTAATAAGTTATTCCTCTCGGTATTAGGAAGTTGAACGACAAATGTTCATCCTATTTGTAAATTGTAATGAACCTTTCTGACTGCGGCAATCTTTTCCAACAAAGTCATCAACTTACCATGCATCGGATCTCCACTCGGGTTTTTTTTTTTTTTTTTTCCACGAAATTGGTGAGAGAGTTCCGTACAAAACAACCATTTGACCACTTGACCAATAAATAATTATTCTGTGTAAAGAAATTGCTAAAAAGATTGCTTGGCTTGCACGTCAATTTGTCCCTTTCTCACAGAGATGGACAAAACAAAAGGAAATTTTGTTTAGCCCGACAGAACCCCGGTCATCGATGTCAACTTTCCGCGTTCGTACTGGACAAAAGCATTCAAAAAATAAAAAAAAAAAGCATCCGATGCAAAGTTGGATACCAACAATTGAGAAACCGCGCAAACTTATTACACACGACTTCAGCCCAAACCCAATCCACTAAGCTATATATTTAGCTATAAATGTTCCCCGGCCAACTTAATGTATTCCATATATCCCTGATTGCTACATTGTCAATTCCTTGCTTTCCTACACATATCATCTTTATCGCTAGTGATCTGCTTCTTATTTTACTAGCTCCCCAGATCTTGTGCTTTCAAAACCAATGACCCCAATTCTCCCACCAAAGTTGTTGTGCATTGAGACTTTACTTCATGTACCAGAAATCCTCAGCCTACCCAACAAGAGATGGCAATCGGCTTTTGTGACCATCTATTGTTCTAGAACATTGCTATCTTTTTTCATAGATTCTCTATCCCAAAAGAAGAATACTGAGATTTCATGCTCTCCATCTTCCCCCATTGTCAATCTCACACCAAGAAATAGCCTTCATTCTCTACCAGAGAAGAAAAATGGTCACGTTTCACGCTCTCCATCTTTCATCCTCGTGAATCTCAAACCTCTCAGTTTTTCTCTACATGGAAAGAAAAATGCAGAGCTTTCTTACAGTCCATCTTTCACCATTCTGGATCTCAAACCTGACAAAAGGTTCAAAATTGATCAAAATTGTCTCATTCAACTTGTGAAAGAGAAAAATGTTGACAAGCTCCAACAAATAGGAGGAGTTGATGAAGTAGCATCCAGTCTTGAAGCCAATGTTCAATTCGGTATTCAAGGCAATGTTGAAGATCTTGCTCTCCGACTCGAGGCTTTCGGCTCCAACAGATATAAAAGACCGCCTACAAAGAGCTTCTTCCATTTCATAGTGGAAGCCTTCAAGGATCTTACCATTTTCATCCTTTTAGGTTGCGCAACACTCTCTCTTGCTTTCGGCATTAAAGAGGATGGAATCAAAGAAGGTTGGTATGATGGTGGAAGCATATTTGTTGCTATATTTCTTGTCATTGCTGTTTCTTCCATAAGCAACTTTAGGCAAAACAGACAGTTTGACAAGTTATCCCAAGTCAGCAACAATATCCAAGTTGATGTTGTGAGAGCTGGGCGGCGTCAACAGATTTCAGTATTTGAAATTGTGGTTGGAGATGTTGTTTGCTTAAAGATTGGTGATCAAGTTCCAGCCGACGGGCTATTCTTAGAGGGGCACTCATTGCAAGTGGATGAATCCAGCATGACAGGGGAGAGTGACCATGTAGAAGTAAATTGCAGTCATCCATTTTTGGTTTCAGGTACTAAGGTGGCCGATGGCTATGCTCGGATGCTTGTCACTTCGGTTGGCATGAACACTACCTGGGGTGAGATGATGAGCTCAATCAGCCGTGACACAAACGAACAGACACCTTTACAAGCTCGCCTCAACAAGTTAACCTCATCAATAGGTAAAGTTGGTTTGCTAGTCGCTTTCCTAGTTCTTGTAGTCTTGTTGGTTCGCTACTTCACAGGAAATACAAAAGATGATAATGGAAATAAAGAGTTCAATGGCAGCAAGACCAAGGTTGATGACATAGTGAACGCTGTGGTGGGAATTGTAGCTGCTGCAGTTACTATAGTTGTGGTTGCAATTCCAGAAGGTTTGCCATTGGCCGTCACGCTAACACTTGCTTATTCCATGAAAAGAATGATGGCTGATCAAGCAATGGTGCGGAAGCTCTCAGCTTGTGAGACCATGGGCTCTGCCACCATCATTTGTACTGATAAAACAGGCACTCTCACACTCAACGAAATGAAGGTGACAAACTTTTGGCTAGGGAAAGACACTTTTGCATCAAATTTATACTCATCAATTGCTCCATATGTTATTGAATTGGTCAAGGAAGGAGTTTCTCTGAACACAACTGGAAGTGTTTACAGGCCTAATTTAGGATCTGAAATCGAGTTCTCAGGTAGTCCCACTGAAAAAGCAATTCTTTCATGGGCTGTTTTGGAACTAAACATGGAAATGGAGCAATTGATGCAAAGTTGTACGATCCTTTACGTTGAAGCATTCAATTCCCAGAAGAAACGAAGCGGGGTCCTTATGAGGAGAAAAGTAGACAACACAATCCATGTACACTGGAAAGGCGCTGCAGAGATGATACTGAAGATGTGTTCAAGTTACTATGATGCTTCTGGAATTGTAAAGGACATGGATGATGCTGAAAAGATGAAATTTGAGCAAATTATTCAAGGTATGGCAGCTAGCAGCCTCCGGTGCATTGCATTTGCACATAAGCAGGTTTCAAAAGAAGATCAAGAAAATACAAAGCTAAAAGAAGATGGTTTGACCCTATTAGGACTAGTGGGCCTTAAGGACCCATGTCGTCCAGGGGTGAAGAAAGCTGTGGAAGATTGCCAATATGCAGGTGTGAACATTAAAATGATCACGGGAGACAATGTTTTCACTGCAAAAGCCATAGCCACCGAATGTGGGATACTCAGGCCTGATCAAGACATGGCCAGTGGAGCAGTAGTAGAAGGCGTGGAATTCAGAAACTACACAGCAGAGGAGAGATTAGAGAAAGTTGATAAAATTTGTGTGATGGCAAGGTCCTCTCCCTTCGACAAACTTCTAATGGTACAATGCTTGAAGCAAAAAGGCCATGTGGTTGCAGTTACTGGCGATGGCACAAATGATGCACCAGCACTAAAAGAAGCTGATATTGGACTTTCAATGGGGATTCAAGGCACTGAGGTGGCCAAGGAAAGTTCAGACATTGTCATTTTGGATGATAATTTTGCTTCAGTAGCCACAGTTCTAAAGTGGGGAAGATGTGTTTATAACAACATCCAGAAGTTCATCCAATTTCAACTTACCGTAAATGTTGCTGCTCTTGTGATCAACTTTGTGTCAGCAGTTTCAGCTGGTAAAGTCCCGTTAACAGCGGTGCAGTTATTGTGGGTGAACTTGATTATGGATACATTGGGTGCTCTAGCTCTTGCGACAGAGCAGCCCACCAAGGAGCTAATGGATAAACCACCTGTGGGGCGGACTGAGCCACTTATTACCAACATTATGTGGAGAAACCTCTTGGCCCAAGCTTCATATCAAATAGTCGTCCTCTTGACCTTGCAGTTCAAAGGTGAATCAATCTTTGGTGTGACTGAGAAGGTAAATGACACCTTAATCTTTAATACTTTTGTTCTTTGCCAAGTCTTCAATGAATTCAATGCAAGGAAGCTCGAGAAGAAGAACGTTTTCAAGGGGATACACAAGAATAGATTGTTTTTGGGGATCATTGTGATAACCATTATTCTTCAGGTGGTCATGGTAGAGTTTTTGAAGAAGTTTGCAGATACAGACAGGTTGAATTGGGTGCAATGGGGTGCATGCATTGGAATTGCAGCACTATCTTGGCCAATTGGTTGGATTATCAAGTGGATACCTGTTCCACAGAGACCCATTCTTAGCTACCTAAAGATAAAAAAAGAGATGACCATGGGTATGCCATGAGCCTTTTTTCAATACTACTTGTTAACTTTCTCGGTTCCTGTATCTAGTATTTTATTTTAAGATCACGGCTGATAGTTCTCTTATTGTATAGCTGATCAGATATGTAAATATTGATGTCATATTTTCAATAATACTATTTTTTCACTTATTTATTTATCATAGATTGAGGGTAGTTACAATAATATCAGATGACAGATATGTAAGTATTGTGTTGGATTTTACACGGGGAGCCTTGTGTGAGAAGATTCTTAAAGGCAAGGGAGGTTGTGATTTTTCATAGAGTTGATGGTTTGCATGTATTCTCGTATAATTTTTTATTCGATCTTGGGGTTGATGATATTGTAATTTATTTTGTTAAAACGATTGTATATGTGATGTTTACTTTGTTAATTAGTATCTATGGAAGACTATACAAATATCCTATAACATTGGTTTGCGATTCCCACCTTGCAATTATGAAGATGAAATTTTTTATTTTGCAGATAAATTTTTGGGACAATGATTTTTCTGCTACAGCCTGCTCAAAATGCAGCTGAAGAAAAGCCATCTACAGATGAATCTCCTGCAGATACACATTATAAGATCCATATCCACGGTATTCCCTTGTTGAAGATAACTTATATTTGGGAAGACTAACAACTATATATGTGCAAAGACGAATAAAAATGACAACTTAAGCAATGGATCATGGATGAATACGGTGTGATAGGGGTTTCCATAACCCATACACCGTAGGGGTTAATGTATGACCATAAATGTTAATATGTTATTTTGGCAAACACGTAACGTGCAATTACGCAGCTTAACTAAGGTTGTTTTTCATGGACCTGTTTTTATGTGGGATCAACCTCTAGATAAACAAAGCAGCTAATTAACCATCATTGTGCTTATCCAAAGAGCCAGAGAGTATGAAACTGTAACGGTACTTAGTCAGGGGAAGCTTCGGTAGAAGCTTAGGGAAACTCAACCCACGCGTGAAGTTGAAGTGAGTGGAGTCCAGCTGTGTGGAGCAAATGGATTCCATCTGGAGGGTCAGCCTAGAAGCTTCTAGAAGCTATCTGTTATGTTTACTACTTATGCACTGTATGCGTTTTATTTGTTAGGTAGCAGCGTTTTATCTCTTTAGCGTTTTATATGTAATGGGTTGCGTTTTGTTAGGCGCATGACAGAGTAGGGGAATATCTGTTGTAACCGTTTGCCTAGTGGGATGGAATCATAAGCGGGTATAAACAGAGAACAAGGAGAAGAAGAAAGCCATTCATTCGATCAGTGTGTAACAGTTTAATCTGTGGAGAAGGAGTTCTCAAATACTCTAGGAGGTTGAGAGCACCTCGAATGCTTTCTAAATATATACATAATCTTCCCTTCTATCACCTTCTTTCTTCAATACAAATTCAAATATTCATCTCTATACATACAAAAACCCAATCAGTTCTAGTAACAGAAACGCTTCCAACTCCCACATCAATGAACCCCAGTGGCTGTATCCACTTGCTGAGCCTCAATGTGAGTCGAATGGTGTCATGGACGAAACCACGAAGGCTGGGGCTGGGGGCTTCCCCCATCCCCCAAAGATTTTCAAACACCTTCACCCCCTCAAATTTTTTGAAAAATGCCTGCCAAAGATTTTGAAAAAAAAAAAGAGAAAAGTGAGGGATTATTAATTTATGTTTTTCTTTGATTCTGTTTTTCATGACTGTCATTAGAGACAAAGATTATGAGACTTTTAGCATATTGTTATTATTTTCTACCAATATGCCAAAAATAAAAAAACTATTTGGACACTTTTTCTCTTTTTTATTTTTTCTTCCTTCTCGAACAAAATCATACTTATTTGGAAAAATAAACTTTACTCCTTGAAATTTGACTACTTTTTTCACTTTCGCCTCTAATGTTTAAAAATTGACAATGTATCTCAACAAAATTTTAAAAATTTGCAATGTGACTTATCCGTTAGTGATTTTTGTATTTTTTGACGGAAATAAAGTCACGTGCGCCACACATGGGTTTTAAGGTTAAAAAGTCTAAAATGCCCCCCATTATTCCTTAAAAAAGAAAAAAAAAATTGCCATTAGCAGGAGTTTAGGGAACTTCAATTATTCTTGGACAAATGTTTGTGTTTATAATTTGAGAAAAATTAAATGTAATTCTTAATTTTTAATGTGATTTCAAGTTAGTCCCTTTTTTAATTTTATCAATTAAGTCTTTAGATTTTTCTTTGATTTTGGATAGGTCCTTCTATCCACTTATACTGTTCATTAATTAATTCATAACATATTACATCTCAATTATCAATTAATGTCACATGCCTCTTATTTGTTATACCATGTACTAATAGTCACATGCCACATGATACAATTATTTTAAATTACAAATATACCGTAAATTCATGTGAGAACGATACGTAGCATTAATGTAGATAAGGTAAAACGCTTTTGCAGGTTATATTTTCTTATTAAAGCTTCCTTTTATTATTATTATTATTATTATTTTCTATTCATTTTAAAGCTTCCTTTTTTGGCGGCTCTCCTACGTTCGACGCAGCCCGTGGGTGGCCAATGCAACACCCATCGTTCAACGTTGTCTCCCAGTTTATATTCCATTTGCTTAGCCCGAGGGATGGCCGACGCCCAGGCATATGAACATCGATCAAACA
>FXXK01000892.1:110976-137217 GCA_900184695.1 Betula pendula
AATTAACAAAAAGAAACTTAAGTATACTATTGCTATTTGAGGCTTTATTCTATAAGGGCGATCGCCTAATTCGCCTAAGCCCTTATTATACTAAGGCTTCACTAAAAATGTTCTCATATTTATCTCCTAGCAAATAATATCTATGTGAATTTCCAAGTTATATATGTACGTATGATCACAAGCTGGCTGCGGCACATACGCATTAGTAATGTGAAGTCTAAAGCCTGCCCAAAATTTCCTTTTCACTTTGGGTGGGAAGCCTGGAGAGTTGTTTGACGCAGCCTCAGATCCAGCCTCCATGGAGTGCTTGCTTCCATATTTGATCCCAATCTATCCTCAACTGCTTTTTCTTTGGAACTCTTTACCTGTTTACATTGCTCCAAAATTAGCCCTTTCTTTCACTGCAGCACTTTCGTGTAAACAATTCTTTCTTACCCATTGCGGCTGCCATAGAAAGTGGAAATTGCCGCTAGGAAGTTATTTTTCTTTTATTTTTTTTTTTAGTAAGTTATTCCCCTTGGTATTAGCTAGGAAGTAACGACTAATGTTCATCCTATATTGTTTTATGAACCTTACTACTCATTGGGGCAATCTTTTCCAAGAAAGTCATCAATTTAAAACTTGAAAATATATCAAGATAAATTATTCTAATTTTGAAATCCATGCATCGGATCCCCACTCTGTTTTTTTTCTTTTTCTTTTTCCACGCAATTGGTGAGAGAGTTCCCTAGAAAAACGTCAATTTGACCATTTGACCAATAAATAATTATTCTCTGTAAAAGAAATTGCTAAGAAGATTGGCTGCCTAGCGCGTCAATTTGTCCCTTTCTCACAGAGACGGAGAAAACAAATTAAAGGGAATTGCCAATAAACTTCGGAAGGGAATTGCTTAGCCCGAGGGAAACCCTGGTAGTCGATATTTGCGCGTCCAGTGGGTGCCCTCGGTCTCGTACAGGTCAAAAACATTCAGAGCCAACAAAACAAACACAAGAAAAACGGCGCAAACGTTTTACACACGTCAGCCCAAACCCAACCCAGTAAGCTATTTAGCTAGCTATAAAATGTTCCCCGGCCAACAAATTAATGTATTCCACATATCCCTTCTTGCGACAATATTGTCAATTCCTTGCTTTCCTACGACGCAAATCATCTTTATAGTGATCTGCTTCTTAATTTTACTCACCTCCAAACTCCAAAGCAATGACCCCAATTCTCCCACCAAAGTTGTTGTGCATTGAGACTTTACTTCATGTACCAGAAATCCTGAACCTACCCAACAAGAGATGGCAATCGGCTTTTGTGACCATCTATTGTTCTAGAACATTGCTATCTTTTTTCATAGATTCTCTATCCCAAGGGAAGAATACTGAGATTTCATGCTGTCCATCTTCCCCCATTGTGGATCTCACACCAAGCAATATCCTTCATTCTCTACCAGAGAAGAAAAACGGTGATGTTTCACGCTCTCCATCTTTCATCCTCGTGAATCTCAAACCTCTCAGTTTTTCTCTACATGGAAAGAAAAATGCAGAGCTTTCTTACAGTCCATCTTTCACCATTCTGGATCTCAAACCTGACAAAAGGTTCAAAATTGATCAAAATTGTCTCATTCAACTTGTGAAAGAGAAAAATGTTGACAAGCTCCAAACAATTGGAGGCGTTGATGAAGTAGCATCCAGTCTTGAAGCCAATGTTCAATTCGGTATTCAAGGTGATGTTGAAGATCTTGCTCTCCGACTCGAGGCTTTCGGCTCCAACACATATAAAAGACCGCCTACAAAGAGCTTCTTCCATTTCATAGTGGAAGCCTTCAAGGATCTTACCATTTTCATCCTTTTAGGTTGCGCAACACTCTCTCTTGCTTTCGGCATTAAAGAGGATGGAATCAAAGAAGGTTGGTATGATGGTGGAAGCATATTTGTTGCTATATTTCTTGTCATTGCTGTTTCTTCCATAAGCAACTTTAGGCAAAATAGACAGTTTGACAAGTTATCCCAAGTCAGCAACAATATCCAAGTTGATGTTGTGAGAGCTGGGCGGCGTCAACAGATTTCAGTATTTGAAATTGTAGTTGGAGATGTTGTTTGCTTAAAGATTGGAGATCAAGTTCCAGCCGACGGGCTATTCTTAGACGGGCACTCATTGCAAGTGGATGAATCCAGCATGACAGGGGAGAGTGACCATGTAGAAGTAAATTGCAGTCATCCATTTTTGGTTTCAGGTACTAAGGTGGCCGATGGCTATGCTCGGATGCTTGTCACTTCGGTTGGCATGAACACAACCTGGGGCGAGATGATGAGCTCAATCAGTCGTGACACAAGCGAACAGACACCTTTACAAGCTCGCCTCAACAAGTTAACCTCATCAATAGGTAAAGTTGGTTTGCTAGTCGCTTTCCTAGTTCTTGTAGTCTTGTTGGTTCGCTATTTCACAGGAAATACAAAAGATGATAATGGAAATAAAGAGTTCAATGGCAGCAAGACCAAGGTTGATGACATAGTGAATGCTGTGGTGGGGATTGTAGCTGCTGCAGTTACTATAGTTGTGGTTGCAATTCCAGAAGGTTTGCCATTGGCCGTTACGCTAACACTTGCTTATTCCATGAAAAGAATGATGGCTGATCAGGCAATGGTGCGGAAGCTCTCGGCTTGTGAGACCATGGGCTCTGCCACCATCATTTGTACTGATAAAACAGGCACTCTCACGCTCAACCAAATGAAGGTGACAAACTTTTGGCTAGGGAAAGACACTTTTGCATCAAATTTTTACTCATCAATTGCTCCATATGTTATTGAATTGGTCAAGGAAGGAGTTTCTCTGAACACAACTGGAAGTGTTTACAGGCCTAATTTAGGATCTGAAATCGAGTTCTCAGGTAGTCCCACTGAAAAAGCAATTCTTTCATGGGCTGTTCTGGAACTAAACATGGAAATGGAGCAATTGATGCAAAGTTGTACAATCCTTTACGTTGAAGCATTCAATTCCCAGAAGAAACGAAGCGGGGTCCTTATGAGGAGAAAGGTTGACAACACAATCCATGTACACTGGAAAGGCGCTGCAGAGATGATACTGAAGATGTGTTCAAGTTACTATGATGCTTCTGGAATTGTGAAGGACATGGATGATGCTGAAAAGCTGAAATTTGAGCAAATTATTCAAGGTATGGCAGCTAGCAGCCTTCGGTGCATCGCATTTGCACATAAGCAGGTTTCAAAAGAAGAACAAGAAAATACAAAGCTAAAAGAAGATGGGTTGACCCTATTAGGACTAGTGGGACTTAAGGACCCATGTCGTCCAGGGGTGAAGAAAGCTGTGGAAGATTGCCAATATGCCGGTGTGAACATTAAAATGATCACGGGAGACAATGTTTTCACTGCAAAAGCTATAGCCACCGAATGTGGGATACTCAGGCCTGATCAGGACATGGCCTGTGGAGCAGTAGTAGAAGGCGTGGAATTCAGAAACTATACACCAGAGGAGAGATTGGAGAAAGTTGATAAAATTTGTGTGATGGCAAGGTCCTCTCCCTTCGACAAACTTCTAATGGTACAATGCTTGAAGCAAAAAGGCCATGTGGTTGCAGTTACCGGTGATGGCACAAATGATGCACCAGCACTAAAAGAAGCTGATATTGGACTTTCAATGGGGATTCAAGGCACTGAGGTAGCCAAGGAAAGCTCAGACATTGTCATTTTGGATGATAATTTTGCTTCCGTGGCCACAGTTCTAAAGTGGGGAAGATGTGTCTATAACAACATCCAGAAGTTCATCCAATTTCAACTTACCGTAAATGTTGCTGCTCTTGTGATCAACTTTGTGTCAGCAGTTTCAGCTGGTGAAGTCCCGCTAACAGCAGTGCAGTTATTGTGGGTGAACTTGATTATGGATACATTAGGTGCTTTAGCTCTTGCGACAGAGCAGCCCACCAAGGAGCTAATGGATAAACCACCTGTGGGCCGGACTGAGCCACTTATTACCAACATTATGTGGAGAAACCTCTTGGCCCAAGCTTCATATCAAATAGTCATCCTCCTGACCTTGCAGTTCAAAGGTGAATCAATCTTTGGTGTGACTGAGAAGGTAAATGACACCTTAATCTTTAATACTTTTGTTCTTTGTCAAGTCTTCAATGAGTTTAATGCAAGGAAGCTCGAGAAGAAGAACGTTTTCAAGGGGATACACAAGAATAGATTGTTTTTGGGGATCATTGTGATAACCATTATTCTTCAAGTGGTCATGGTAGAGTTTTTGAAGAAGTTTGCAAATACAGAGAGGTTGAATTGGGTGCAATGGGGTGCTTGCATTGGAATCGCAGCATTATCTTGGCCAATCGGTTGGATTATCAAGTGGATACCTGTTCCACAAAGACCCGTTCTTGGCTACCTAAAGACAAAAAAGAGATAACCATGGGTCTGTCATCAGCGTTTTTTCAATACTTCTTCTTGTTAAGTCTCTTGGTTCCAGTATCTGGTATTTTATTTTAAGATCACAACTGATACTTCTCTTGTTGTATAGCTTATCAGCTATGTAAGTATTGATGTCATATTTTCAATAATACAAGTTTTTCACCTTTTTTTTTTTTTTTTTTTTTTTTTTTGTAAATCATAGATCGAGGATAATTGCAATAATATCATATGACAAATATGTAAGCGCGCATTGTATTGGATTTTACATGGGGAGCCTCGTGTGAGAAGATTCTTGAAGGCAAGGGAGAAGATATTTAGGTTTGGTGTGAGAATCGGTATGTCGATGGAAATTTCAATTCATGTGAGGAGAGTCTTTATGGTTGTGGTTTTGCATAGAGTTTATGGTTTGCATGTATTCTCGCACGTATAATTTTTTATTCTTGGGGTTGATGATAATGTAATTTATTTTGTTAAACGATTGAATATGTGGTGTTTACTTTGTTAATAATTAGTATCTATGGAAGACTATACAAATATCCTATAACACTAGTTTGTGATTCCCACCCTGCAATTATGAAGATGAAATTTTTTATTATGCAGATAAATCTCTGGGACAATGATTTTCTGCTGCAACCTGCTCAAAATACAACTGAAGAACAGCCTTCTACAAATGAATCTCCCGCAGATACACATTATAAGATCCATATCTACAGTATCCCCCGGTTGAAGATAACGTATATTTGGGAAGACTAACAACTATATATGTGCAAAGAAATTGAACATAATCTGAGCCATTAGTTGAAGCAGCATACATGTGAAGACTTTTGGGATTGTCAACAAAGTCTTATGGCACAATAAGCAGACTCAGTGTGGTCTTCAGTGCTTTATTTATTTATTTTTTTTTTCCTTTTCATTTGTTAGTTGCACACATAGTATGGAAAGTGAACTTAGTATCTCATATTTCAATCCCATTCTTTAAAGGTGAAAGAGTAATTTGAGCCAAAACAAATTAGCATGGGCTTCAATTCATACAATATATTCAAAAATAAATAAATAACTACCAATCAAATGAAAGAAAAGAAAAATTCAAAGTCGAGTAAAAATGATAACTTAAGCAATGGATCATGGATGAATACGGTGTGACAGGGGTTTCCATAACCCATCCACCGTAGGGGTTAATGTATGACCATAAATGTTAATATGTTATTTTGGCAAACACGTAACGTGCAATTCTGCAGCTTAACTAAGGCTGTTTTTCATGGACCTGTTTTTATGCGGGATCAACCTCTAGATTCACAAGGCAGCTAATTAACCATTATTGTGCTTACCCAAAGAGCCACAGAGTATGAAACGCTCCCAACTCCCACAACAATGCACCCCTGTGGCTGAGCCTCAATGTGAGTCGAATGGTGTCATGGATGGAACCATGAAGGCCGGGGGGCCTCCCCCATCCCCCAAAGTTTTTCAAACACCTTCACGCCTCAAAATTTTTGAAAAACGCCTGCCAAAGATTTTGAAAAAAAAAAATGTGAGGGATTATTAATTTAGGTTTTTCTTTGATCCTGTTTTTCATGACTGTCATTAGAGACAAAGATTAGGAGACTTTTAGTATATTGTTATTATTTTCTACCAATATGCAAAAAATTAAAAACTATTTGGACATTTTTTTCTCTTTCTTTTTTTTTTTTCTTCCTCCTGGGGCGAAATCATAGTTATTTGGAAAAAAAATACATTTTACCTCCTTGAAAATTGGCAACTTTTTTCACTTTAACGTCCATGTTTAAAAATCTGATAATTTACTCCAACAAAGATACATAAATTCACACAGTGACCTATTTGTTAGTGATTTTTGTCTTTTTTGACAAAAATAGGGTCACATGCGCTGCACGTGGGTTTTGAAAGGTTGAAAATTCTAAAATGCTCTCTATTATCTCTAAAAATAAATAAATAAATAAATAATTTTTTTTTTTAAAAAAAAAAGTAACAGTAACCATATCATCAAAAGAGGGATGAAAAAAATTGCCATTTGCAGGAATTTATGGAACTTCAATTATTGTTGGACAAATGTTTGTGTATATAATTTGGAAAAAATCAAATTTAATTCTCAGTTTTTAATGTGATTTCAAGTTAATCCCTTTTTAATTTTAATAATTAGGTCTTTAGGGTTTTCTTTGATTTTAGATAGGTCATTATGTCCACTTATACAGTTCAATTCATTAGCAATATGTTACGTTTCAATCAATTAATGTTACATAGCTCTTATTTGATACACCATGTATCAATAGTCATATATCACGTGATATAATACAGAACTTTTTGACCTTTTGGTCCTTCTTTTGCGGGTCTCCTACGTTCGACGCGGCCCGTGGGTGGTCAATGCGAACACCCATCGTTGAACGTTGTCTCCCAGTTTAGAGTTGCTGAAGGCTGAACGCTTATTACAAATATTCCATTTGCTTTTAGAGGGATGGCCCACGCCCAGGCATATGAACATCGATCAAACACGTGATTCAGTGTTCCCCTCCACCCGCATTGTAAACTAATAATAATAATAATAATAAAATAAAATAAAATAAATAAATAAATAAATAACGTGATTCAATGATTGAAACAGGCCAACCGACAGAGTAGTAACAACTCAAGCAGCCTAAAATTGACTCTGTTGATCAGTAAAGCCGTCACCAAAGATGTTTAGATACCATAAATACTGGGTCTTATAATAGACCATTTCATGCCCATTTCTTACCCCAAAACTCTCAATTTATTTATTTTCTGAATTAATTCCCATATTTCCTCCTATACAAACTACATGATCTGCTTCTTTTACTTCCCACCTGTGCTTTCCCTTCCAAAACAATGTCTATAATGACTAGCATTCTCATACCAAACCACACAGAGATGGCACTGCCCTTTTGTTACCATCTGTTGTTCTTGGTCAGCCCTACTATCTCTTTTCAATGCTTCTCTTCTCCAGAACAAAACTGCTCAACGTTTCACACCCTTTCCTAATTCTTTCATCATTCAAAATTCACCAAACAAGTCTTCCTCAACTTGTGAAAGAGTATGGAAACCAAAGAAGACTCTGCTGCACTTTCTTGGATTTTAGGCAAAACAGAGAATTTGACAAGTTGCCCAAAGTCATCAATAATATCTGAGTTGATTCACAAACTGGGCGGCGTCAACAGATTTCAGTATTTGAAATTGTGGTTGGAGATGCTGTGTGCTAAAAGATTGGAGATCAAGTTCCAGTAAGCGGGCTATTCAGGCTATTCTCATTGCAAGTGCCAAAATTCAGCATGACTGAGGAGAGTGACCATGTACAAGTAAATTGCAATCATCCATTTTTGGTTTCTGGTGCAAAGGTGGTCGATGCCCATGCTCGAATGCTTGTCACTTGGGTTGGTATGGACACAATATGGGGCGAGATGAAGAGCTGATTCAGTCGAAACACCAACAAACATACACCTTGCAAGCTCAGCTCAACGAGCTAATTAACCTCATCAATAGGTTATTGGGTGTGTTTGCTACTTCACAGGAAATACACAAGAAGAGAGTTCAATGGTAGCAAGACCAAGGTTGATGATGACATAGTGAATCTAGCATGAAGTACGTTTTGCAGATCAGTTGCACGTGTCACCTCATGGATAGTTGTTGCCTCACGCTCCAAGCAACCGCTTTTGTCTTGATAATTCGGCCAATTTTGGATCGGGTTGGAGGCTCCAACGTGTGGATCGGACTCCTCTACTCCTTAAGCACCGGGCAGCCACTCCAAAAACTGCCGGAAAGCCCGAATTCCGGCCAAACCCAACAATGACCCACTGGCGACCCGTGACACGACCCAATCTAAATTTCATGTTTTACTTAAATTGATCGCGTAGAGGTATGCTTTCGGACGATTTATTTCATTATATAGTTTCAATTTGAGTTGAATTGCTGTGAATTAAAGCTTTTTAACATTGGGGTTTTAGAGGCCAGATTTAGGGGTTTTTATAATGTGACTTTAATTTACCGAAATTTATAGTTGGTTTATGTTAATAGGTTTTAGAATAGCATGTTGAATCATCAATTTGAGAAAATTTGAGGAGAAAAAAAGGTCAAAATTACTTGAATTAGATGTGTTATAAAAATGATAGTTGCTGGAAAATGTTGACTTTTCTGGATATTCTGTAATGAGATTCAAACATGTTATAACTGTATCACTCTTGAGTCTGAAGTTGAATTTTACAATGATTTGAGGAGAAAACTATCTTGATGACTTGTGCTTGATTTTGAACAAATTGGTATTGATACGTGCAATGGTTTTGTTCACAATTGAATATTGGTTTAGATTTGGTTAATTTGTAATTGCTCTATCATTCACCTGTCAATTAAGGCATTTTTTTTGGTTGTTTTCAGAGCTGACAGCTGATACATTTATTGAGTTCACTACGGGTGGATTTTTGTGCACTATAGCTCAAGCATTTTGAGGAAGTTTTCAGAGATATCAGCATCAGTGGTTACAAACCGCAATTGGCTCATTGTTTACGCAAGCCTGTGAACTGAATACTTCAACACATTGGTGTTCATAGCAACTCCTTCGCGGATCAATTCAAGAACATATGGAGCAATTGATGAGTAACAAACTGCTGCAAATGATGGGGGTAGAGGGTCTCACATGGAGAGAGCTTTCGCGCCATTGCCTGATCAGCCGTCATTCTCTTCAAGGAATAAGCAAGTGTAAGCGAGATAGCCGACGGTGAACCTTCCGGAGTTGCAACCACGACTATAATAATTACAGCAGCTACAATCCCCATCGCAACATTCACCATGTCATCAACCTTGGTCTTGCTGCCATTGAACTCCCTTATGTTCTCTTCTTTTGTATTTCCTGTGAAGTAGCAAACACGCCTAACCTATTGATGAGGTTAATTAGCTTGTTGAGCTGAGCTTGCAAGGTGTATGTTTGTTGGTGTTTCGACTGAATGAGCTCTTCATTTCGCCCCCTATTGTGTCCATACCAACTGAAGTGACAAGCATTCGAGCATGGGCATCAACCACCTTTGCACCAGAAACCAAAAATGGATTACTGCAATTTACTTCTACATGGTTACTCTCCCCTGTCATGCTGGATTTGTGCACTTGCAAGGAGTGCCCTACTAAGAATAGCCCGTCTACTGGAACTTGATCTCAAATCTTTAAGCTAATGATATCTCCAACCACAATTTCAAATATTGAAATCTGTTGACGCCGTCCAGTTCTCGAATCAACTTGGATATTGTTGCTGACTTTGGGCAACTTGTCAAATTCTCTGTTTTGCCTGAAGTTTACTTATGACAAAAACAAAATGACAAGAAATACAATAAATATGTTTCACCATCATTCCATCTTTTTATTATTATTATTATTATTATATATGCTCTTTAATGCCAAATGCGAGAGAAAGCGCAACACATCCTTAAAGGATGAAAAAAGGATCTTAGAAGGCATCCACTCCAAGGGGTAGAGATAGGCATTTACAAGCGGTTACAGCTAGCACTTATTGACTATAACCACAACTGCAACATCTTTTAAAGATTATCTGTTTTTAACAACCGCAACTGCCGGTTAGCAGTTATTCAATGTCCAAACCGTGCGGTTATAATCGTTTTTCATATTTAACAATTTTGGGCCTATTTTAGTGTTTTAGGCTTTTCTTGAGCATCTTTTTAAGGTTTATTTTAGACTTTTTTCAGTATTTTTTTGCCTCTTTTTAAAGCAAAAAAACAAAAAACAAAAAAGCTCAGAATTAAAGGAAAAAAAAAACCATTAAAAATCCAAAACATTCCAATTTAAATAAAATTATCAAAGCATACAACCACAAATTAAACCACTATCACAAAAAATCTTATGTAGAATAAAATTACAAATTACAACCACATTTACATAAATTTACAAATAAATAAAATCAACAATTTGGATGTACATGGATGCTGAAGCCAAGGCTCCCCATCAATTTCAATAGGAAATCCAACAAACAGTTGTATCTTAATTGTTTGCTAGAAACCAAAAATGTTCAAACTCATTTTATCAGGATAAACAAAGAAATGGGGTGAATAAAATAAGGACATGTTTGGCAAGAGAAGTTACTGTTCAGTGAGTTTTACTGTTCATCACTTTTCCTAAACAAAAAAAAAAATATTACCACTTTTTATATCACATCAACAACTTTTTAACAACTTTTTTTATTTTTTTATTACTATTAAAATAAAAATTTCACTAAAAAACAAAAAATTTCACTTTTTCTCAACCTATAACCTTTGCCAAATATGCCCAATGTTTGAGAGTCTGTGTGAGGTGCGGCGCTAGAGAAGTAGAGAGTAAAAGGATTAGTATCAGATGTCCTGTAACTCATTTTCTTTTTTATATTTAGAAAAAATCTCAAAAAAAATACAAAAATTTACCCACAGCAGATATCCTATAGATAGTGTTCCATTTCCTAAATTATTGGGTAGCTACGGTACATCCAATGTATTGAATTTCACTGTAGCTACCCAATCAATTATTATAATATTAAAAAATCACATACCCTCTCTCCTCTCTCCTCTCTCCTTCACATTTCCCATCTCTCTGTTTCATCTTCCCCTCCAGCAGCCCCATCTCCTTCTCCTCTTCTGCAAACACCAAAATATAACCACTGAAACACAAACCCCATCTCCCTCTCCAGCAACCCCATTTTGGATTGAGAATTTGTTTTTGTGATTCAAAATCATGGATAGTCCGTAGAGGAGGATATAGAAAGATCAGCCCAGTTCTTTGCATCCCATTCATCCTCCTACTCTTCTTCTTCTTCTTCTTCTAGCCCATTCTCTTCAGCAACCTCAATTGATTCCTCATTATAGATCGACTTTCCCTCTGTTTTGTAGTCAAAACCTTGCCCTCATGCTTTCTTTCTCTGTAATTTCTCTTTTTCCTTTTCCTTCTTTATATGCTTAGCTTCCTCTGCTTGCCTCTCAAGCTCTTCCTGCTTACGCCGCTCCTCTTCCTCCTTCCTCAACCTTTCTTCTTCTTCCCTTTTATTTCTCTCTTCCGCCTCTTTTTGCCGAGCAAGTGGGGTTCACGGAGACAACGAGAGAGAGATAAGAAAAGAAGTGAATGAAAAATTAAAAAAAAAATGATATTTTAATTATATAAAAAAATAAAAGCTGCTATTGAGTGTATTTGGATAGGAAAATAAAGAGTAATTTTGCTCTCTAAATTTAGAAAAAATGATTGGGCATCTAATACTAGTACTCTAATAGAGGAGAAATTGAGTTTAATAAAAACCCTAAACACCAAAACGACGTCGTTTTGGTTATATATTATTATTATTATATATATATACGTGTCTAGTTAGCAGTAATTAACCGCCTACCTTTATTCTTAAAACCGCTAATCGTACCACCCTAAGTGATTATCGGTTTTTTATAATCGCCTATCAAAATGGTTATGCGGTTAGCGGTTGCGAGGTGATTATAACCGTCCCATTTGTACAGCCCTAAGTGGAGACTTGAATTTTTTTTTTTTTTTTTTGTTGGGGGGTACTAAAATAGAAAAAATTAATGACTTCATTTTTTTTTCTACTATATATAAAAATTATGATAGAAACAATTCAAAATAAAAATTAAGTACGTTATAATACAATGTATATCACAAAAAGTATATCTATCAAATATGTGTCAAGAGCATGTGCATTACTAAAAGTATATTTATCGAACTTCTTAAATATGTGGCACGATAGTTATACTAATAAGTTAAGATGCAAGCTTTAGAATTCAGTCCAGAATATACATAGAGTAGTGAACCCTTTTTTTTTTCCCTATTCATATAGGGTAGTGAACTTAAATATGAAGGTAAAGTTCTTAGGGATTACCATCATTATGGTTTTTAGGAAAGATAGGGATTTGACAATGTAGAGGAATCATGGCAAGAGATAATTCTTTTAGAGCCATGATTGGCATAAGCCCAGGCTGAATGAACAGTTATTCAGTTTGGGCAGGAATGAGGGTTAAAAAACAAAACAAAAAAAATTATTATTCACGAACCCACAAAATTACTGTTTATATGCCTAAACTGAATGACTGTTCATTCAGCCCAGACTTATATTTATAATTACCCATTCTTTTATTGGTGAGTAAAATATCAAGGATGTAAATGGGCAAAAGAGACTTTTGCAAAAGAAATGGGGCAAGTAAAGATGACGAATAAAATACTCCAGGACTACATGTCAGTGGTTCAGAGATTGAAGAGATCAGTAAACTCAAGATCAATTGATCTTGTTCAAACCATGAGTCGTAATCAGGGTTGACAGTGGGTGTATCAGAGGAAGATGATGCTCGAAGAAGAGGTGTCGGTGGTGGGAGACTGCCATCCAGATACCCAAGGAATTTATGAGCACGGAAGTATGGAACCAATTGGGTCTTCCAAGAAAGGTAATTGACTTTTGTTAATTTGAAAAAATTGGAGGCATTCATAGGAGGAAAATGGGGACGGGACATTGGGGAAGTTGAATTTAAGGAGATTGTAGAATTTGTAGTTGACATAATAAAGAGCAGGGAAGGTGTTTGAAGAAAAGCCTCAGTGAAACAGAGAAAGAAAACAAACAAAAAACAGAGGACAGCTAGTCGTATAGCTCTGATACCATAACACCAGGTTTGATCTCTTCAACTATCAAATTATTATTATCTTCAACCATACAACTTCTTCTAACGTATGAACTGCAACTTCATTGCTGGTGTGAGTTGGATCTTTATTAGACTTAGAATCAGATATTGTCTCAAACATCTCAATAACTATCATAGTATTATTAATTTATATATACGACTGATAGAAGCAGCTGGTATTCATTCGAATCCAGCCTTCCAATCCTCTGTTTAGTTTCAATTCTAAATTCGAACCATATTATAAGAACATGTGAATTGTTTGACCCGAAAATGGGAACAAGCGGATCCACTGGAAGCGGCAACGCGTCTCAATCAAAGGGGAGGGTGAATTTCCTGCAAACTGGGTTGCTTTTTCCTTGGTACTTCAGAGATTCAACAGTTTTCGATGGAAAACGATCTGAATTCTGAAGAGGGGCTATTGCTAAGCTTATTCAATTTACCAGTCAATTTTGAGGCTATCTTCTCACTATTCACTTTGCGTCTTTGACGCGTTTAATCGACAACGCTGAACGAGGGTCCCACCAAATAATAGCGATTGCAATATAGTGGGTCAACCACGTCGTGGACGGTGGTCAACCCGCGTAGCGTAGGGGTTGTATATATTGACTTGAACACTCTTAGCTGGCTCAAAATAATTATTTTGTTGAGTAAATTTAACTAAAAGATAAAAATTCTCTTTTAATAAACTCAATACTTTAACAAAAAAATTTGATAAGTACTATTTACTAATCAAATCTTAAAAAATTAATATTTTATCTCTTCTTTTTATTTTTCTTTTTTCCTTGACATTTTCTTTTTCTTCTTCCTTCATCTTCTTCCTTCCTCTCCCATGATAAAACTCACATAATAATAATAATAATAATAATAATATAAAGAATCTTTTAAATGTGTTTTTTATCACAAATTTTTAGGAAAAAGATAAATTTTTAAAAACATGACGGTTAGAATAAGACAACAATTCAAAAATATGACCATTAAGGAAAAGACAAATTTTTCAAAACATGACCGTTAGAATAAGACAAATATTCAGAAATATGACCGTTAGTAAAAGATAAACATTCAAAAAATATAAATGTTTGAGAAAAAATAAAGAAATCTTTGAAAAATAATATTTAAATGGAATAGTGATAGTGGATAATTAATTTGTTGAGGCTGTTAGGAGTGCTTTAAAAAAGTTGATAGTTAAAATAAAAAAAAAATAGTTTTTCAGTTAAATTGGCTAGTAAAATCTTATGAACCGACTAGGAATGCTATAAAAGAAAGGAATGGATACACGCTAGAAATAATTTTATAGCAATGTTTTAAGTGATTTTTATTGTCCAATAATTTATGTAACATGAATGTGATAAATAGACATAAAGAGTAATATTATTCTTAATTTTAAACTCATGCTTAAAGTTGTCGAAAATTACCCTTTTTTTTTAGTTAAGTAATTTGAAGAAAGTGAGAAATGGATAAAATTTATTTAGTATAAAAATAATACTCTAATTCACAGGATTCGTTGTTAATTTAATTTTTTTCTTTGTTAATTTATTTATTTTCTCTTTCTTAAAACAAAAACATTAATAAACAATGAAACGCAAAATACTCTTAAAAACACAAAAATAATTTTAACATTTACTTCATGTTAGAATAGTTTTTTCAAAAAATAAAAAACATCTCCAAAACACTTTTTTTTTTTTCTTTTAAAGAAAGTCTATATTCTATGATGTTTGTTATATATAATAGCCAGGTATTATGCGGAACCTATATAAGGTTTAGATCTTGTATGAGTGATCCGGTGCACATCAGAAGAAATGGAATGATTACATATGTAGAGTCAATAAATTCTCATTTTTCATGTCTAAAGATTTGTTAAGGCCTCAATATTGTAAAACTATTTTCTTTTGCCATTGGGCTTTAATTAGAGATTACTTATTAACTTTTTACCATATTAGAGTTTTATTTTTTATTTTTTTGGAAAAAAAAAAACCGTTATTGTACAATCATTAATTGGGTGCCTTAATTAGAGACTACTTATTAACTTTTTACCATATTGGAGCCTTAAACTTTTTTTAAGAAAAATCTTTTACTGTAAAATTATTAATTGGAAGCTTTAGACGACTGACTAAGTTGCCTAAGGATTGAGCGGGCATTGGGTCATAGATATAGAATAATTGGCGGTTGGAATAAGGAGAGAGTTGAGAGTTTCATAGGGTTGAAATGGTCTTGGTACTAGTTTATCTGAGGTGAGGTAAGTCTTAGAGGCAACTGCAAAGTAGGAGTTTTGTACCTGCCAAACAGATTCTAAAATCATGTTGATGAACATGATTCTTTCTTGCCAATTGCCATTTTCATGGAGACTTGAAATCTGGAATTTGTTGCCGTCTTTTAGAGGAAGTTGAACGACTAATGTTCATCCAATTTGCAGGAACCTCACTTCTTGACTGAGGCAATATTTTTCCAGTCATATAAATAGATCATCACCATGACCAACTTCCTGAGACTTGCATAGAAGGAAGTTCCAAATAATTTGGAGTCAGAAAGCTCCTTCCCCAACTTAAGCTCCTTGGTGTTTAGGAGTAAAGGCAACGCCCGCCCATCAAAAAAATAAAATAAAAATGGCAGCATGTTTTGAAACTACTAAACCAAATAGACATTAAACCAATTATTGACGCCCTAATTTCTTCCATGAAATGAAATAACTTCATATCTTCCGGTGAAATACAATCCTTTTTATATGCAGCTTTTAGATAGATCAATTGTATAACAAATTGGGCATTCAATTGATTATGTTGGAAAATAACACTTAAATCATTTAATTTATAATTATGCATGAATTTAGGTTTTAGATAAGTGATACTTTGTTGTAATATCAGAAAAAGTGATCCTAAAAAAAAGATAACGGCGCAAAGTTTGTTATTCTCACATGTCAAATGACATAAGTCAATTATTAGATTGAATTAAAAGAATTATTTTCAATCCAATTTAAAGAAAATTTATATCCCAAAAGAAGCTGTTTGAAATTTATTCAGATTTTGAAATCCTGGCAATTGTTTTCAAACAAATTATTAAGATTTTGTCATATCAATATTTATTACTTCTATTTTTATTTTATTTTTAAAAAAAAAGTTCTTGACGTGTGCTTTCCCCCCCGACTTCATCCGTTCCTTCCTTAAATGGACCGCGTGGATTCCGTTTGCGTGGTGTCACGGAAAGCCTGACATTTGAATTGGACTGTGAGCCCAGCGCATACGTGAACGGGATTCGCATCCACAACATGCTCCTACATTAAAAACTGTTGTCGCACTGAAAAGAAAAAAAAAAAAAAAGCTGTTGTCGGCATCTCCATCTCCTAAGCAAACCATTAAAGACATGTAGACGACGCAGAAGCCAGAAAGAAATTCCCACGGGCTACGCATGACGGTGGGCTAATGGCTATAAAATGGTAAAGGCCTCCCTCCAAGTTCATGTATCCCAAGTCTTTGACAATTTTATCTCCAGACTCCATATATCCGTACTTTGTACCAGCCTTTATTTATTTATTTATTTTCTTTTTTTCAATACCCTACATATCATCTTTGCAGTGAACTTTTTTTCCCTTCCCCCAACCCCCCCGATCAGCCATCTTTATAGTGATCTGCATCTTTTACTCCACTCTTGGTCGTCTGCTTTCCAAGCCAATGGCTAGCATTCTCCTAGCAAATTTGGAGGGCATTGAGTCTTTACTTTATGTACCAAAAACCCTTAGCCAACCCAAGAAGAGATGGCACTCGGCTTTTGTCACCATCTATTGTTCGAAAACTCTACTATCGTTTTTCAATGTATCTCAACCCGAAAAGAACCATTTTGAGGTTTTCCGCTGTCCGTCTTTCACCATTGTGGATCTCAAACCCAACAAAAGGTTCGAAATTGATCAAAATAGTCTCATTCAACTTGTGAAGGAGAAAAATGTTGACAAGCTCAAAAAAATTGGAGGGGTTGAGGTAGTAGCATCAGGTCTTGAAGCCAATGTTGAATTTGGCATTCAAGGCGATGCTGAAGATATTGCTCACCGACACGAGGCTTTTGGCTCCAACACATATCAAAGACTGCCTACAAAGAGCTTCTTCCATTTCATAGTGGAAGCCTTCAAGGATCTTACCATTTTCATCCTTTTAGGCTGCGCTACTCTTTCTCTTGCGTTTGGCATCAAAGAGCATGGAATCAAAGAAGGTTGGTATGATGGTGGCAGCATATTTGTTGCTATATTTCTTGTTATTGTTGTTTCTGCCATAAGCAACTTTAGGCAAAACAGACAGTTTGACAAGTTATCTGAAATCAGCAACAATATCCAAGTTGATGTTGTGAGATCAGGGAGGCGTCAACAAATTTCAGTATTTGAAATTGTGGTTGGAGATGTCATTTGCTTGAAGATTGGAGATCAAGTTCCAGCTGACGGGTTATTCTTTGACGGGCACTCATTGCAAGTGGATGAATCCAGCATGACAGGGGAGAGTGACCATGTAGAAGTAAATTGCAGTCATCCATTTTTGGTTTCTGGTACTAAGGTGGTTGACGGCTATGCTCGGATGCTTGTCACTTCGGTTGGCATGAACACAACCTGGGGCGAGATGATGAGCACAATCAGCCGTTACACAAACGAACAGACACCTTTACAAGGTCGCCTCAACAAGTTAACCTCATCAATAGGTAAATTTGGTTTGCTAGTCGCTTTCCTAGTTCTTGTAGTCTTGTTGGTTCGCTACTTCACAGGATATACAAGAGATGATAATGGAAATAAAGAGTTCAATGGCAGCAAGACTAAGATTGATGACATAGTGAACGCTATGGTGGGGATTGTAGCTGTTGCAGTTACTATAGTTGTGGTTGCAATTCCAGAAGGTTTGCCATTGGCCGTCACGTTGACACTTGCTTATTCCATGAAGAGAATGATGGTTGATCAAGCAATGGTGCGGAAGCTCTCTGCCTGTGAGACCATGGGCTCTGCCACCACCATATGTACTGATAAAACAGGCACTCTCACGCTCAACGAAATGAAGGTGACAAACTTTTGGCTAGGGAAAGACACTTTTGCAGCAGGTTCTTACTCATCAATTGCTCCATATGTTATTGAATTGGTCCAGGAAGGAGTTTCTTTGAACACAACTGGAAGTGTTTATCGGCCTAATTTAGGATCTGCAATTGAGTTCTCAGGTAGTCCCACTGAAAAAGCAATTCTTTCATGGACTGTTCTGGAACTAAACATGGAAATGGAGCAATTGATGCAAAGTTGTACGATCCTTTATGTTGAAGCATTCAATTCTCAAAAAAAACGAAGTGGAGTCCTTATGAGGAGAAAGGTAGACAACACAATCCATGTACACTGGAAAGGCGCTGCAGAGATGATACTGAAGATGTGTTCAAGTTACTATGATGCTTCTGGAATTGTAAAGGACATGGATGATGCTGAAAAGATGATATTTGAGCAAATTATTCAAGGTATGGCAGCTAGCAGCCTCCGGTGCATTGCATTTGCACATAAGCAAGTTTCAGAAAAAGATCAAGAAAACAAAAAGCTAAAAGAAGATGGGTTGACCCTATTAGGAGTAGTGGGACTTAAGGACCCATGTCGTCCAGGGGTGAAGAAAGCTGTGGAAGATTGCCAATATGCCGGTGTGAACATTAAAATGATCACGGGAGACAATGTTTTCACTGCAAAAGCCATAGCCACCGAATGTGGGATACTCAGGCCTAATCAGGACATGGCCAGTGGAGCAGTAGTAGAAGGCGTGGAATTCAGAAACTACACACCAGAAGAGAGATTGGAGAAAGTTGATAAAATTTGTGTGATGGCTAGGTCCTCTCCCTTCGACAAACTTCTGATGGTACAATGCTTGAAGCAAAAAGGCCATGTGGTTGCTGTTACTGGCGATGGCACAAATGATGCACCAGCACTAAAAGAAGCTGATATTGGACTTTCAATGGGGATTCAAGGCACTGAGGTGGCCAAGGAAAGCTCAGACATTGTCATTTTGGATGATAATTTTGCTTCCGTGGCCACAGTTTTGATGTGGGGAAGATGTGTCTATAACAACATCCAGAAGTTCATCCAATTTCAACTTACCGTAAATGTTGCTGCTCTTGTGATCAACTTTGTGTCAGCAGTTTCAGCTGGTGAAGTCCCGTTAACAGCAGTGCAGTTATTGTGGGTGAACTTGATTATGGATACATTGGGTGCTCTAGCTCTTGCGACAGAGCAGCCCACCAAGGAGCTAATGGATAAACTACCTGTGGGGTGGACTGAGCCACTTATTACCAACATTATGTGGAGGAACCTCTTGGCCCAAGCTTCATATCAAATAGTTGTCCTCTTGACCTTGCAGTTCAAAGGTGAATCAATCTTTGGTGTGACTAAGAAGGTAAATGACACATTAATCTTTAATACTTTTGTTCTTTGTCAAGTCTTCAATGAATTTAATGCAAGGAAGCTCGAGAAGAAGAACATCTTCAAAGGGATACACAGGAATAGATTGTTTTTGGGGATCATTGTGATAACCATTATTCTTCAAGTGGTCATGGTAGAGTTTTTGAAGAAGTTTGCAGATACAGAGAGGTTGAATTGGGTGCAATGGGGTGCATGTGTTGGAATCGCAGCATTATCTTGGCCAATTGGTTGGATTGTCAAGTGGATACCTGTTCCACATAGACCGTTTCTTAACTACCTAAGGATGAAAAAGATATGACCATGGATCTAGCATGGGCTTTTCTTCAATACTTCTTATTGATATCTCTCTTGATTCTAGTATCTAGTATCTTTAGTTCTTTCATTGTATAGCTTATCAGTATTATAATTCTTTAGTTCTTTGATTGTATAAGCTTATTAGATATGTAAGTATTGATGTCACATTTTCAATAATACATTTTTTTTCACTTATTTTTTTAGATAACTTTACTTTCCTCTTAAATTGTCACTTCTTTTACAATCTTCTTCGAAAATTCAAAATCTCTCAATTTAGTGTACTGAACTTGCTTTTTTTAAAAAAAAAAAAAAATTTCACCCTTCATTAGGATTTTCCTTTAAATCCTAATAGAAGGGTGTTAAAATTTCCAAAATAACCCTACTGTTTTTAGAAAAAAAAAAAATGCAAGGATTTAAGGGTTTGTCATGATTTAACAGAATTTGCAAAAATAACCGCACCTGAATCTTTGAAATTTTTAGATATATAAAACATGGGTATTTTAGAAATTTTGAAAGGATTTAGCGGGAAAAAAAAATAGTTAAATACAGTTTACCCCTTTAAAGTATACCCACTTTTGTAATTCGGCCACCGAAGTTTAAAAAGTGACAATGTACTCCCTCAAAGTTCTAAAAATTTTCAATGTCGCCACTCCGTAACTCTCAGCCGTCTTCACTGACGGAATTAAGACATTTTTTGGTCTTTTTCCCAATATATATATATATATATATATATATATATATATATATATATAGAAAATTATGAGGAAAAAAAAAAAAGGAAATTTGGGTGGTCGTAGCCACTCCCATGGGCGCGAATGATGGTGGCGAGCCACCCCATGGCTCGTGGGGTTGTTCGGCCAACCCCAAAAGCCCAAATGGGGTGGCTAAACCACCCCAAAGGGTTTGGGGTGGTTCGGCCACCCCCAAGGCCGAAATGGGGTGGCCGAAACCACCCCATCTAGTCGGAATTGGGGTGTTCGGCACCCCCAAGGGCTGAAATGGGGGTGGCCGGCCACCCCCAAATGGCCAATGGGGTGGCTACGACCACCCCAAATTTTTTTTAAAAAAAAAAATTTGATCAAGGGCATTTTAGTCATTTTCACCCCCAAAAACCCTCACGTGTCACGCACCTGATCTAAATCCGTCAAAAATGACGAAAAAAAGTGACTAAGTGGCGATATTGAGAATTTTTAGAATTTTGAAGGGGTACATTGTCACTTTTTAAACTTCGGTGGCCGAATTGCAAAAGTGAATATACTTTGAAGAGGTAAAATGTATTTAACCCAAAAAAAAAACAACAAATTAGAACTAATTTGTCTTTCCTCCGTACTAATAGCTAATATCACCCACCCCACCCCGCGGCTAGGGCTGGCAAACGGGTTGGCGAGTCGGGTTCGGGTCAACCCGCTTGACTCGCCAACCCGTTTAAGTAAACTCGAATACGACCCGTTTAATAAACGGGTTTAACACGACACGACCCGTCAACCCGTTTAGTTGTCGGGTCGGGTCTTTCGGGTCGGGTTTACTCGACCCGCAAATCAGCCCAATGCCCATACAGTGAATGCACGATAATGACGACACACGCACAATCAGCACAACCACTCAGACAAGTTACAAACCCACAGGCTACCGCCACAGTCCCACTGACTCCACAAAGAAATTGAGAAATGAGAATCAGAGATTTAGAGAGATCCTGAACCTGAAGGCTGAAAGAGAAAGATATCGCCAGAGACGCGCGAGAGAGAGAGAGATACCGTTGGCCGTCGGCGGCCGTGAGAGAGAGGCAGATCGAGAGAGATGGAGTCGGCAGTCGGCTCAGTCTGGGCTGGAGATGGATCTGGAGATCGAGAGAGCTGGAGTCATGGAGAATCGGAGATAGGGAGGGAGCTGAGTTGCTGAGCTTGACGACGTCGCCGGCGTGAGAGAGACCGATTCACTGAGAGAGGAAGAAAATCAGAAAATTAGAAAAAGATAAACTGAGGGTGATCGTGTGACCTTGAGAGAGAGAAAGTTGATCATGTGAGCCGTGACGCCGGTGACGGGAGCTACGTGTGCCGTGCGGAGGGGAGGGCCGGAAGCTGCTGGGTAAGGAAAAATTGGAAAATAGGAAGAAATGACTGTCCCTTAAGAGTTAAGAATCAGATTTTTTTTTCTTTAGGAAGTCTTTAGGTGTTTTTTTTAAAAAAAAAAATGTAAACGGGTCATACGGGTGACCCAGGTCACCCGCTGGGTTGACCCGTTAATTAAACGGGTCATAAACGAATTGACCCGTTAATCCGGTAACCCGGTAAGCCCAAGCCCAAATCCGTATTTTTCGTGTCATGTTCATGTTGGGTTCGCGGGTCGTGTCAAAAATTGCCACCCCTACCCGCGGCGGCCGGTGCCGCCCGCGTAAAACAAAACGTAATACCAAGAGAAAAAAGTTAATGACTAAAGTTTTTTTAAAATTCTATTGTTCTATTTAAAATTTATTTTAATTCGTGTCATAATATAATTTTATATTATAAATAGTTTTACTTTTATTCTTAAATATTTTAAATTATATATGTCTACTATAAAATTTGCACTTGTCTAATCAATCGTGATACTATTGAATGATTGATAAAAACTTGTTAGATTTTGTATGATCACTGTGCACTAGTTTGAGCGATTGTGATAGAAGCATGTATTACTTCGATCATGATTAATAGGATCGAATGAGTGATTGACTCTTTGGGTTTTTGTTTAATCTCGATGTATTAATTCAATTGATTTATGATATAAGCGGTGATTTAATATGGTATCAAAGTAAATGTCTTGAGTTCAAATCTTACATCTCTTATTCATCTCACATTTAAATTAAATATTCTATATATTATGCTTCACTTTATTAAGAATTAGTGTTAACTTTATGCTGATAAGTAATAATTTAATAAACACATTAAATATTAATTAATTGGAAGCTGAAATAATTAAGGTAACTTTTTTTTTTTTTTTGTCTTTATTTTGGAAAAAGTATACTTACTCCCTTCAAACTATCATCTCATTATCAATGTGCCTCTAAAATACTAATTGTATCAATGTCCCTCATAAACTACTAATAATGTAAATTTCTTTATATGTTATTATGTTTTATATAAAGACGAATGGTGCTTTTGATTATGATTTCGTAGACAATAAGTGCGATTTTAAACTAAATCGCAAAAAATTGAATTGGAAACGCAGAATTTTAAAGGCTAACTGCGATTTTAAAGACCAAACTGCGATTTTGCCGAACGTTTAACTGCGTTTTCAAAAATTACGTTTTCAAACGCACTTTGAAAATTGCTATTTTTCAAATCGCACTTTTGAAATCGCCATCCTAAACGGACCCTAAAGTCCACATATCCCCTCAAACTACCACTCAATTGACAATGTCCCACTCAAACTTTCATTTGTGACAATATCCCTAAAAAATACCAACAATTGTCAATACATTATAAAAATATAATAAGAAAATAATAAAAAAAATAAACAAAAAAAAATGAAAAACAATATTATTGTTTTTTTTTGGAAAAAAAAAAACACAACCACTAATTTGGCCAAATTTATTTATTTATTTTTTAAAAAAAAAGTATAAATATTTTCAATTTCTTTGAAAAAATAAATTACCACTCAATTGAAAAAATTTAAAATTAAAACAAAGTATATGGCTTATTGAAAAATTTGTAAGGTCATTTTGGTATTTTGCTGGCATTGGAAGGACATTGACTATTGTTTGATAGTTTTGTGAAACATTGTCTATTATTTAGTAGTTTGAAGGATATTGTCACAATCAAAGTTTGGAGAAACATTGTCGATTGAGTGATGATTTAAAAGAAATATTTAAAAAAATTTCTAAATTAAAATTAAAAAAATTTAGAGAAGAATATAATTATCATTGTCTTATATTGGCAGCGAAAAATTTTTGAAAGTATAATTCACAGTGCAAAATGAAGGAAGCGGGAACTGGCGCGTGCGCTAAGGCACGAAATTTTCGCACCCTTGTTTCTCTCTTTCTCCCAATATTTCTTCACGCCAGCAGTAAAAGTTCACCTCTTTCTCTCTTATTTCTCTCTCTCTCTCTCTCTCTCTCTNCTCTCAATCTCTTCCCCTCCTTTGTTGCAATCTGTCGCCGCCCACCTGCAACCACCTGCACCGCCGCCTATAACGATAAGTCTGCTCTTCAATTTTTGGTATCTTGGTGACCCACGGCCGTGGGTCACCCGTGACCCAGCGTGGGTCACCTGTGTACAAACATCTGAAATATTTGTAATGTTGTTGATTCTTTGGTGATGAACATTTGATTTTGTGATTTACGAGTTTTGGTTCAAATATTTGATTTGTGTAACGGGCGGAGGGAGAAAAGCCTGAGAGCAGCTTTTCTCCATGGGTCCATGAAGGAGCCTCTCAGAACCGGTAGAAAAATAAGAAGACAAGAAGAAAGGTTTCAGAACAGGAGTTGAAGTGCAATCCAGTGGACTCCAGCTGTACGCACAGTGGAGGACACCTGGTTGGATCTGGTAGCTCTTCTAGAAGCTTTCCAGCCTTATGCGTTTTATGCTTGTGGTATTGCGTTTTAGGCCTTTTGCGTTTTATGATGTATAGCTGCGTTTTGGATAAGGGAATTAGTAGATTCGTTCAGTTGAGATTGTTGCAACTGAATGGGTAGGATAGTCTTTTACGCAAGGCATGAGGAATGGGCTATAAACTGTAAGCCAGAGGGTGAGAAAGGCATCAATGAATATTGTATCAATTTGGAGGAGGAGTTCCTCGAAACACTCTGGAGGTTGAGGCTCCTCGAAAGCCTTATTCAATCTATCTTCATTTCATTTCATTCTCATTCTATTTCATTTCCATAACCAAATACAGTTCCTGAGCTTCTATTTACAATTTATATCTATACAAATTCATCTAGCCTGTTACAAGTGGTATCAAAGCTCCCGGTCCTTGATTCATGAAAACACGTTCTACAATGTCTGACGATACTCGATTCGCAGAGCTCTCCAGTGGCTTGGCCAAAGTGCAGCTGGACTTGGAGAAGACCCTCAAACAGGCTGTGAATAGGGCTGAACTGCAAGACGCCATGGCTGTGAGTAGGAATGAAATGCAAGCAGCTATTCAAAGCAGTCAAGATGCATTGATTCAAAAAATGCAACAATTATTTGGTTCTCAATCAGACCCAACGAATCCTAATGTCACTAACCATGCTACTGCCCCACATTCAGGTGATCATCCTGAAGGCCTTGGAGATGAAGGTCCTTTAGGCCACAACTTCAGTGGCTTTGGATATTCCCAACACGATGGAAATCCTTCCAGTGATGGGTTCCACACTAAGTCTATACGTTTGGAATTCCCTCGTTTCGATGGAACTGAACCTGTGGAATGGTGCTATCGGGCCAACCAATTTTTCAACCACTACAACACCCCCAGTGCTCAACGCTTGGCCATTGCCTCCTTTCACATGGAAGGTAAAGCCCTCATTTGGTTTCAAGAAATGAGTATTAATCAGTGTTTCCCAACCTGGGATGCTTTCATTCGGGCCTTACAAATTCGCTTTGGTCAGGGTTCCTATGATGATCCTATGGAGGCCCTGACTAAGCTTAAACATGTAGGTTCAGTAGAGGAATACAAAACTCTATTTGAGACCTTAGCTCATCGAGTTACTGGGTTATCTGAACTTCACAAATTAAGCTGTTTCCTAGGAGGATTAAAGGATGACATTCGTCTCCCAGTCAGAATGTTTAATCCTAGATCCCTAATTGATGCTTATTCCTTAGCCAAAATTCAGGAGGAATACATTATCAATAGCAGGAAATCTTTTAGATCTGGTTGGACCCCTAATTCTTATCATACTACTAGTTCTGGCCATGTTTCAGGTTCGGTATTGGGCAATTCTAAAAATTCTACTTCTTATGGTGGAAGGGTAACTTCTCTTGGTCCCATTCGACCACATGACACACCTAATTCCGTGGGAAACCAGCCTAAACCTCACCAACCTCTCGGCAACAAGGCTATGGTTCCTATCCAAAAAGTCACCCCTGCTCAGATGTTTGAGAGAAGGAAGCGAGGCCTTTGTTACAGTTGTGACTCAAAATGGCACCAAGGTCATGTGTGTGCTACTCCCAAGCTGTTCCTCATCGAAACACTTGAGGGTGGGGAAACCTTGGCTGAGGAAACACTCCCTGAACCTGACCCAGGTGATTTTTTTTTGGAAGAGTTTCCGGAAATTTCCCTCAATGCCATCACTGGCACCCCCACTCCTAAAACCATGCGATTAGTTGGTATCCTACACAATCACAGGGTGGTCATTCTAATCGACACAGGGAGCACTCATAACTTCCTAGATTTGAAGATTGCTCAATCTTTGGGCATTCAGCCCAGTGGCCAGGATCAAATTAAGGTCAAAATTGCCAATGGCCAAGAACTTCTTAGCCCGGGACACAGCATTGGAAACAAGTTGCGGATGCAAGGCCAGACT
>FXXK01000892.1:138425-164219 GCA_900184695.1 Betula pendula
GGATCACCAAACTCCTTGGTTATGATTTTCGGGTTGAATATAAAAAGGGTGTGGAGAATAAGGTCGCTGATGCCTTATCTCGCAGAGACGATCTCTCCCCAGAACCTACACTTTCCCTCTTGTCCCTTCCCACTGCTACTTGGGTGTCTGACCTTAAGGCTCAATATGCTACGGATGATATTCTAAAGGAACTCTTGCAGAAATGGCATCTCGGGGAATTGGATCCACAAAACTACTCTCTCAGGGATGGGCTCCTGTTCTATAAACATAAGCTCTTGGTTGGCACTTGTCCTACCTTGCGGGATCAGATCCTACACTATGTCCATAGTGACCCTGCTGCGGGTCATTCCGGCTATGAACGCACCCTCCATCGGGCCAAGCGGGATTTCTATTGGGCTGGTATGCGCCGAGACATTAAACAATTCATTCGTGAGTGTGTGATTTGCCAACAGAACAAGTATGATAATACTTCCCCTGCTGGCCTCCTCCAACCCCTTCCCATCCCTACCAAGATTTGGTCTGACATTTCCCTTGACTTCATCGAAGGCCTGCCACTTTCTCTCAATCACTCTGTCATCTTAGTTGTCGTCGACCGCCTATCCAAATACAGCCATTTTATCTCCCTAAGCCACCCCTATACGGCCGCCAAGGTAGCCCAGCTCTTCATCTCTAATGTCCTAAAGCTCCACGGTATGCCTACTTCCATCATCTCCGATCGGGACCCGGTGTTCACCAGCACCTTCTGGAAGGAGTTATTTCGCCTCCAAGGCACCACCTTGAAATTCAGTTCTAGCTATCACCCCCAAACCGACGGCCAGACTGAACGAGTAAACAAATGTTTGGAGACTTACCTTCGGTGCTTTGCCCAGGACAGGCCTCGGCAGTGGACCTCTTGGCTTCCTTGGGCTGAATTCTGGTACAACACCACCTGGCACGCTTCCATCCAGATGACCCCTTTTGAGGCAGTGTACGGTGTTCCACCTCCTCGGCTGCTCACTTACATTCCCGGGACTACACAAGTCCATGCCGTGGATGAAACTCTTCGCAGCCGTGAGCAGCTCCTGGTGCTCCTCCAGCACAACCTGCAACAGGCCCAACAGCGGATGAAAAAATACGCTGATTTGCACCGTCAGGAACGGCAATTTGAAGTTAATCAGCAAGTTTACCTCCGCCTCCAACCCTATCGCCAGCTCTCCGTCTCCGCTCGCCGGAATCTGAAGTTGGCCCCACGCTTCTACGGGCCTTTCACTGTCCTTCGCAGGGTGGGCTCGGTGGCGTACGAGCTGGATCTTCCCCCTGAAGCTCGGATCCACCGCGTCTTCCATGTCTCACAGTTGAAGGAGAAGCTGGGTACTCATGTCTCTCCCTTACCGAGGCTTCCACCAGTCGATCCCCAGGGCATCATTCAACCCGAGCCCCAGGAGGTTTTGGGTCGCCGCTCACGGAAGTGCAATAACCGCGCCGTCACGGATCTGCTCATCCGTTGGGAGGGTCAGTCACCAGAAGATGCTACTTGGGAGGAATTCCACTCCCTGAAACTCGCCTACCCACACCTTGTGGGCAAGGTGTTTTAAAGAAGGGAGTATTGTTAACGGGGCGGAGGGAGGAAGAAGCGCTGAGAGCAGCTTTTCTCCATGGGTCCATGAAGGAGCCTCTCAGAACCGTAGAAAAATAAGAAGACAAGAAGAAAGGTTTCAGAACAGGAGTTGAAGTGCAATCCAGTGGACTCCAGCTGTACGCACAGTTGGAGGACACGCTGGGTTGGATCTGGTAGCTCTTTCTAGAAGCTTTCCAGCCTTATGCGTTTTATGCTTGTGGTATTGCGTTTTAGGCCTTTTGCGTTTTATGATGTATAGCTGCGTTTTGGATAAGGGAATTAGTAGATTCGTTCAGTTGAGATTGTTGCAACTGAATGGGGTAGGATAGTCTTTTACGCAAGGCATGAGGAATGGGTATAAACTGTAAGCCAGAGGGTGGAGAAAGGCATCAATGAATATTGTATCAATTTGGAGGAGGAGTTCCTCGAAAACACTCTGGAGGTTGAGGCTCCTCGAAAGCCTTATTCAATCTATCTTCATTTCATTTCCATTTCTCATTCTATTTCATTTCCATAACCATAATACAGTTCCTGAGCTTTCTATTTACAAGTTTATTTCTATACAAATTCATCTTTAGGCCTGTTACATTTGATGTCGTGTTTGGGGAATTCTTTGATTGGTTGCTGAGAAATCTGTAGGAAATAAAACATAAAAAAGCAAAACAGAATGATGCCCAATTTTTCAAATTGGGCATAGGTCAAGTGATGATTTTGTGTAAAAATCCAAAACAGAATGATGCTATAAATTTTCTGAATTTTTCCCTGGTGTCAACATGGTACCCGATTGCTTCCCATGCTAGCTGAATTTTCTGAATTTTCAGCAACCTACAATAAGCAACAAAAAAACCGCGAAAAAAACAAAAAACTCTTAATGGGAACAATTTTTATCAAACATGCTGAATTTACAAGATTGTATTCGGGCATTTGAGGTCTGTTCTCTACATGTCCATGATGTGCATCTCCAGATTTAAAAATTTCATTTATTGTTTTTAGACTTGTTAAACATGTATATATCTATATATATGGTGGTATTTGAGAGGTATTCTTGGCCAACTCAATACCTCTCCTTTTTCAAAATATTGTTGGCACTTGTTCTTCGTGTCTTGTGTAGTTGTCTCCATAAATTATTGAAACATATCCTTGTATATTTGTGTGTACTTAGGTGTTGAGCTTTCACTTTTGGTCTACCCTTTTTTTAACTTCCTTGTATATTTGTATGTACATATATGTTGTACATACAAACATTTATACATACGTAAACACATACACACACACATACATATTTTCACTAATTTCTTTTCCTTTAACTTTCCTCTTTCCTTTCCTCCTATCGTTTTGCGGCTAGCTCCTTATTTTTCTTCAATATGCTGCTTTCTTAACTAGCATTCATACTTAACTATCTTATGGTAGTGTTTTTGTTTTTTGCTTTCTTTGTTTTTTCTTCTAGGGAAGAGGGTAGAGTCAATTTCACTTTATCTTTAGCACATTCCCTTAATACTTAAAATGTTGTTGTTTATGTTTATTGGAGTTTCTTATGTTAATGATGTAGTTCTATTACTTCTTTCCATGCATGATATAGGTCGACCGAAGTGTTCTTAAATAGTAGAGTTTGTCATAATGTGAATGCAGACACCTATGATTTACCATGCTTTGCCTTAATTAAATATATATATATATATATATATATATATATACTTATTGTAATAGCTGAGTGTGATCGGTTGAAGATTGTTTTTATATTTGTCTAAAATGGTTGCTACCTATAAAATAACTTCAGAATTGCTATATTTGATGAAGATGTGGAAGACTGTTGATGTATGAATCTCTTACTGGGTTTTCAGATCTCCTCATTCAGCCAGGCATGCCCCTTCATCCCCTCGATATTTCTCCTCACTACCATATGCTATCATTCTTTGAATTGTGTTGCTTGGTGGTTGAATTGTTTACATTGTAGTTTTCTAACTGCAGAGGCTCTAGGTCAATGAGCAGGTCGTTTTCTAATCCCAGAAGTTAGTCAGGGTATGTTTCTTTATTTACTAGCAACAATAATACTCTTTCATTATTCAATTTATCATAGCTAGACTACTTTTTTGGTTTTCCCTGTTTAGTGGGGGATTGCATGTATAACTTGATTATTTTCAATGATTATATTGTTAGTTTTCTCTTTCGTACTAACAATATTTTTAGAGAAATGCTAGTCAAAGCTACAAGTCAAGGAATTGCCGTCATTTTCCCATAATATCATTTGATAATAGAAACATACTTCACTAGTATAAGATGATTAGAATATTCCTTTTCACAGGCAATCTTGTACAGGCTCATGTGCATATTTTAAAAAGTATAGGCGGTGTAGGTGATACCTCTAATAGTTGTTGAGCAGGATTTTAACGTGTATAACAGATATAAATCACTTCTCATGCACCCACATGAGGATTTTAATGTTCTATCACTTGTTAATAGTGTCCATTAAGATCACTTCATGGTAGTCAATGAATCACTTTGGTGATGGATTTGTTTTTGCATTTCTGCTTTCGTTGTTCTTCTTTTTTCTTGAGAAACCAAATGAAGATCATCTTCATGTTGGCCTTTAAATGTAAAGACTATAAGACTGGATTCACGTATACTTTTCTTAATGCTAAGAAGTTACTCTTATTTGAGCTTTTAACCAGAAAACTTACATATCTGGGATATTTTAGTTGTACACGGCAAACTCATTAACCTCTAGCTCTAGTTTTGCTTTACTTTTTGTTTTCTTAGTTTGAGTTATTACTTACTTGATTCATTGGGATTCCATTTTTTTCAAAAGAGTAGGATTTTTATTCTCTTTGAGTTATTCCATTTTTCTACGAGACTTAGTTTGAGTTATTCCATTTCCTACCAAAATATAGCACCACGAACATATCTGGGATTTTTTTCTGTTTTTTAGTTGATTTCCTATCACATATGGATCCTGCGATAGGCTGTCTTCTTAGCAGGTTCTATCTTTATAATTACAGGATATGAACCAATACAAAGGGAGCAGCCCTTGGAACTTCCTCCAAAGCCACCCCAAAAGAAAAATTGGAGGGGCAGCACTGTGGCACCTTTTGCTAGGAATAACATGTTGGTTCTATAAAGCTGTCCAGCTAACTCTTCAAGCAAGTACTTTGTGTAAGTACTGCACAATGAATATCCCATTCCAATGTCAATGAGCTTTTTTGCTTCATCTCCCCCCACCCAACTCGTGTTAATTTTTAGTTATGACTACTATATTTGGGATTTTAGTTTGATTTAGAGATACTTGGTGGACACCAAAACAGAAACTGCAATCAAATTTGACAAATTCTGGTAATTTAATATTTTAAATCAGTTTAATATATTAGCAATTTGAGCAAATTCATACAAACCCTCATTGTTTATATTTTTCAAACTCCATGAAGGGATTTGTTGAAGCATGAAATTAATATATCTTGATGCTAAATCATTAGTGTAGGAGAAGCTTGTATCTCCTCAAGACCCCATTTCTATCTTTTGGAAATACAATTCAACGTGTTGTCTTTTTTGGTCATAGCAAGTTTACGAGCACAGGTTTAATCATCTTCGCAAAAACTATAGTGTTAATGTGCTTGTCATCGTGTTGGATTAAAGTTGAAATTTT
The DNA here is from genome assembly GCA_900184695.1 of Betula pendula. Taxonomy (NCBI): domain Eukaryota; kingdom Viridiplantae; phylum Streptophyta; class Magnoliopsida; order Fagales; family Betulaceae; genus Betula; species Betula pendula. Next base: position 143,660 of record FXXK01000892.1, read on the forward strand.
CTCACTTATATTTGTGATTAATACAAGTACCATGAAAGTTTTTCGGTAGATTAACTGGGAAACAAGATCAAGGGGGAAATTTCAGAAAACAAGTGAGAATGTTGTGCAACAATTGAGATGTTGATCATATAATTGTATAGATTTGACTGTTTGTTAATGTAATTTGAGTTTGTTGTATTATTCTTAGTAGTTATGAGATTTGATGTATTTGCTGGTTTTTAAGGAAGGTGTCTTTGTGGTTGTTTTGATGTAGGATTCTTGTGCTCTGTAGTGTATTTGGTGTGTACTCTTTTTGAATGAGTTTTTGTAAAATGATTAATATTTTATTTAATTGTAATACATGTTTTAGCAGTGTATACTTTTTTTAAGTGAGTTTTTATAAAATGATTAATATTTTATTTGATTGGAATACATGTTTTAGGAAATGATATATTATGTTTTTTTTAATGTGTCATAATTAATTAGTACAAATTAAAACAATTGCAAATAATAATAATAATAATAATAATAATAAATCAAATAAAACAAGCATTTTGATAACTTATTATCAGGAACGACAAAAGTCGTTGCTGATAATCGATTATCAGCAACGACTTTGTCGTTGTTGAAAATCCATTATTAGCAACAACAAATATAGTTGCTACTAACTCATTATCAGCAACGACAATAAAGTCGTTGCTGAAAATCCATTATCAACAACGACAAATGTCGTTGCTGATAACCCATTATCAAAAACGACATTCATATGAGGATTCTTCAATTATTAGCATCGATATTGGTCTTTATTAGCAATGACTTTTGTCGTTGTTGATAATCCATTATCAGCAACGACATCAATGTCGTTGCTGATGAGCATTTGTGTCCAACTTACTACAACGACTTTTGCATTTTTAGCAATGACAAAATGTCGTTACTAAAAACCAAATTTCTTGTAGTGCCTCATGCGCTAGAAAATACTGAAGTTGGTAAACTTGTTTTGAAAAAATGCAAATCCGACTTCAACTCGATTTTGGACTTCCTAGTCTGCACGAAATCAACTAGGGTTATTCTTAAACTCTATAAATAGACTTCTAAGTCATCCAAATCAAATATACAAGCTTTGGGAAGGAATCAAAGGCTCCATCAAGAAGGGTTTCAAGTTCTTCTTTCTTCCTTTATTTATTTTCTGCATGTATATAAGTTTATTCCGAATTTATTATAATTAAATACTTTTGTTGGGGCTCGATTGAAGCTTTAATCATATTTCTTTAAGGTTGAATTTGCCTTGCTACAACTATTTGTGATTCTTAATTGATTATTTCGGTTTAAATTCATTCATCACATATTTGTGCTTAATCATCATATGCATGTGGTATGGATTTGTTATATATGTCCATTTGGATGGTCGAGTCCTAGACATATTAGAGTAACAAAAGAGCCCCATCACAGCTTCTTGAAATAATCAACATGAAGATAACTAGAATAGATGTCATGTTCCAGCCTAAGTGTGTTTGCCAATTTTCATAGATTTATGCTTTCTAAAAAAAAAAAACTTAGTAAATGTCATGCTAAATCATTAGAGAAAAAAAAGAATTAGAGTAAATATCATGCTTAACTCGTTACTTAGGAAAATCAATAGCTTTAAGAATAGATGGCATGCGACTCATGCCCTTGTGGCTGGCAAACATTAAGCATCACAATACGATTGTAGCATTATGCATACCGTTTCTTCAAAAAAGTACAATTAGTAGTGGATATCAGAGCCCTATCCTATTTACTTATTATTTTAATTATTTGTTTCGTTCCATTGTAATTCTGTTTTATTTCAATCAAGATATTTACTTTAGCAAATTCTCTTTAAACATAATTTACCAATCCTTGTGGGAATGATTTCGTACTTGCTCTCTATACTATCATTTTGATCTTGTGCACTTGCAAGTAAAACGTGCATTTATTCGCCTATTTATTTAGGTGGATATTTTTACAACACCTCTCACTCTCTCCCTCTTCTTCTCCCTTTCTCCCTCTTCTTTTCCATCTCACTCTCTCCCTCTTTTCCTCCCTTCCACGCCCCCAAGAATTGGAACCCCTCGTCTTCCTCTCACTGATCTCTTCTCCCTTCTCCACCGGCGAATGTAGGACTCCGACAAACGCGGCGAAAGCGGGCTTGTGGTCACAGATCTCTTCTCCCTTCTCCATCGGTGCCTCCTCTCACCTCCACGCCTCCACCGTGGTAAGCATCTCCTCTCTCTCCCCCTCCCTCTTTAAATATCTCTCTCTCACTTTCTCTCTCTCTCTAAATCGTTTAGAATTACATTTCCCGACACCAGATTCTGGACAGTTTGAAACTGTCCAAATTAAACCATCCAAAACGCGTTCTGGACAATTTTGAACAATACAAAAACTTTTTTTTTTTTGTAGTATCGTGAAGATCGTTTTGGAGGGTGATGCAATGAATATAGTAAATGTATTACAGATGGAAGGGCAATCGTGAAGTCTTTATAAGCAATTGATTGAGGATGCAAAGACAGTACTTAAAGGTCTACAATCATGGGATGTGAGGCACACTAAAAATGATGCAAACATGATAGCTCATAGGCTTGCGAAGATAGGAATACAACAATCTATGGAACAAATTTGGGTGGAAAATTACCCTTCTTTTATCCATGATATTGTAAGCGTTGAAAGTATTACATTATTTTAACATTAATGAAATCATGAATTCTTACTTCAAAAAAAAAAAAAATTGCCATTTGCAGGAGTTTAGGGAACTTCAATTATTATTGGACAAATGTTTGTGTTTATAATTTGGGAAAAATCAAATTTAATTCTTAATTTTTAATGCGATTTCAAGTTAATCTTTTTTTTAATTTTAACAATTAAGTCTTTAAATTTTTCTTTGATTTTAGATAACTCTTGTTGTCCACTTATATTGTTCAATTAATTAATAATATGTTACGTTCCAATTAATAAATGTTACGCGACTCTTATTGAATTAGGATCCTTTCTAGTTCCGTCCTTATTTGATACACCATGTACCAATTAATAGACTAATAGTCACATGCCAAATGACACAATTATTTTAAAAATATACCCTAAATTCATGTGAGAACCATTCGTAGCATTAATGTAGATAACGTAAAACACTTTTGTAGGTTATATTTTCATGAAAAAGCTTCCTTTGCAAAAGGAAGATAATGAACTTTTGACCTGTCTCCTTTTTTGGCGGGTCTCCTACGACGTTCGACGAGGCCGGTGGCCGTGGGTGGTCCATGCAACACCCATCGTTCAACGTTGTCTCCCAGTTTATATTCCATTTGCTTAGCCCGAGGGATGGCCCACGCCCATCGATCAAACACGTGATTCAGTGTTCCCCTCCACTCGCGCGCATTGAATAATAAAACCAAAAAAAAAAAACATGATTCAATGATTGAAAGACGTACACTAACCTATCGAATAGTAACAACTCAAGCAGCCTAAGATTGACTGCGTGTGTTGAGTGAAGCCGTCACCAAAGAACTTTCGATACGACAAATACTAGGTCTTATGATAGACCGTTTCTTGCCCATTTCTTAATTCTTACCCCGAAAGTCTCAATTTATTTATTTTCTGAATTAATTCCCATATTAATTTCCTCCTATAAAAACTACATGATCTGCTTCTTTTACTTCCCACCTGTGCTTTCCCTTCCAGAACAATGTCTATAATGACTAGCATTCTCATACCAAACCACACAGAGATGGCACTGCCCTTTTGTTACCATCTGTTATTCTTGAGCCCTACTGTCTTTTTTCAATGCTTTTCTTCTCCACAAGAAAACTGCCCAAGCTTTCACACCCTTTCCTAATCCTTTCATCATTCTTCATCTCAAACCTGACTACAGATTCAAAATTCATCAAACAAGCCTTCCTCAACTTGTTAAAGAGTATGGAATCAAAGAAGACTGTGCTGCACTTTCTTGGATTTTAGGCAAAACAGAGAATTTGACAAGTTGCCCAAAGTCAGCAACAATATCCAAGTTGATTCGCGAACCGGGCGGTGTCGACAGATTTCAGTATTTGAAATTGTGGTTGGAGATGCCGTTTGCTTAAAGATTGAAGATCAAGTTCCAGTAGGCGGGCTATTCTCATTGCAAGTACACAAATCCAGCATGACAGGGGAGAGTGACCGTGTAGAAGTAAATTGCAGTCGTCCATTTTTTGTTTCTGATGCGAAGGTAGTTGGTTTATGCCCATGCTCGAATAATGCTTGTCACTTGGGTTGCTATGGACACAATATGGGGCGAGATGAAGAGCTGATTCAGTCGAAACGCCAACAAACTTACACATTGCAAGCTCAGCTATACAAGCTAATTAACCTCATCAATAGGTTATTGGGTGTGTTTGCTACTTCACAGGAAATACACAAGAAGAGAGTTCAATGGTAGCAAGACCAAGGTTGATGACATGGTGAATCTAGCTAGCATGAAGTATGTTTTGCAGATCAGTTGCACGTGTCAACTCATGGATGATTGTTGCCTCACGCTCCAAGCAACCGCTTTTGGATCGGGTTGGAGGCTCCAATGTGTTGGTCGGACTCCTCTTGCACAACCCCTAACCCGGGGAGGGTTAGGTTGTCAACTTACCATCGCAGAGGCGCAAAGATTAATAAGTCTACCAAAGCGATAACTAAATGGAATGAGTAATGCATTAACAAAATGAATTAATAGTTATTAAAATGAATCTCTAAAAATCGCGGGAAACGATAAGCGAAAGAATACATTGTTCCTTATTAAAAATCCATAGCTATGAAAACTGTGTTTAAAACACTTATTATAGAGCAGATTATTAATAACATAATGCATGGTCCTAGAATGCCCTGCCCCCATTCCGACCCCTAGACTCATTTGCTCATGACCTAAAACAAAACAAAGTAAGGGGTGAGCGGAGAAATGCTCAGTAAGGAAACTCTCAACCATTAAAACGGTTGAGTTAACTCCATTTTCTTTCACAATAGATATCAAAAATAACATCAACTAAAAATCACTGCAAGCATAGTTTATATATATATCATATGATACATACGTACAACCTCTTAGTATTTAAATAGTTCTATTCGTCAATACAGTAGTTATATAAAGCATATTCTATATCTTTGTAAAATAATCACATTTATAGATCATCACATTAAGTCTCATATTAAGGCCCATGTACACTATTACGCCCTGTGTACTAGGGTTGCGCGCTCTTGTGACCATGCAGTGACTGTGGCCGCAGCCCTGCCCGTCAGCTAATTAATCGAGGTGCACTTAGCATGACATATTGATGGATTACCGCCTTCTCAATGTCCTTCAGCGGTTGCCGCTTCCATCTTAAGCAATGGTACCAAGCTCAATACATTGTAACCGTTTCTGGGGCAAAATTATTCCCTCCACACCCGTGTCCTTATCGTAATAAATCATTCTCATTTCTTTTACTCTTATAAAACTGTCTAGGACAACAGGTGGGAGGGTTTTCTCTTCACTATAATTTCCTTATTTGAACTACCCAAAAATAGAATTTCTTTAAAACAATCATCTTTCTCTAGAAAAATTATCACAAAAGTCAAACGCATACCCATACCAATTTGAGTGACAAAAGTAACTTCAGAATTAAAACATCTTTATAAAATTGTTTCATGCATGTGTAATCATATCAAATAAATAAAAAATAATCATAAAATAATATACTTTTCCATCAAGTAAATAGAGCATTAAATTTAATCATGAAATGAAACTGCACTTAAAAGGGTCAAGAATTTCCTTTACCTGGATACTGCTGCTAGAGATGCTTAGCCTGCTAACTACCTGAACCAAGTATTTAGTCACATTAATAATCTTACAATTCTATCCTTGTTAGAAGAACACCAATGATCCTTTCTCACCAAGACTCTAGTGGTATGGCAAAACACTCAAAATGACCTAACTCGTAAACACGCTCTAGCTATAATTGGACTTAATAACTTATAACACTTTCAAAGTCCAAACACTTAGATTAAATGAATTAAATGCACTATAAGGTGTTTTAGAAATATTTAGAATTTAAAACAACCGTCAAACTATTTATTAGATATGCGAAAACAATGCGACTTGAAAGTAGTTTAATGAAAAATGCATAATTAACATAATATACGGTATTTTTGATTTATATATCAAAAAAATGTTTTTCACAAAAATATTAAGCCTTAGAAAATTCTAACCTCACTCGTATGTTCTAAATCAAATTTTTTTTTTTTTTTAAAAAACTTTTCCATAAAAAATGTTTATAATATCAACATAGCATATAGGTTTTGGCTAAGGGCAGTCGTTATGTCATAAAGGTAGGCAATAGCAGACTTTTGAGATGAAAATCATATTCTGTCAAAAGAGGAAATAGGTGTACAGAAAAAGATGCTTGGGGATTAAAAACAAGTCCCTTTAACATAACAAATAATGCGTTTAGCAAATAAGACATGTGGCTTCAATATTATAAAGCAAAGGCTTGAGATATAAATAAATAAATAAAGCAATTTTGACTCTTCAGTTATTCGCTCTTACGCCCAAGTACTAAGAAGATGTTCATAAAAGACGAAATAGGGTGAGGAGCACAAAAGGACAAAAGAGCAATAAGTGTGGTATGAAAAGGAAATACCACTATTACAAAAAAGAAAAGGTGAGCAATTCTATGTCTACACGTGAAGGCCTAAATGCAAACAAAACTCATGTAATATTACACTACCAATACAAATAGATAGAGGATTATTCAGAATTGACAGGATGCATACCTTGCACGAAGAAGAGAGAGAGAATTGAGATTTCTTGAAAGATAAGAAGGGTGGTCGAATCCTTAGAGAAGGAGAAAGAGGCGTGAGGTTCGGGAGTTTATGGAGGGTAAAAAAAAAGCTAGGTTTTATCTTATTGTATTTATTAGGAGGGTGTAAAAAAAGGAAAAGAATTAGTGGGTCATACGGCTAGGGTTTAACATGTGAGAATAAATTGAATGGGTATCATAAATTTCCTAGAAATGTGGTAATAAATTTAGGTAAATGCTAGAATGAAATTTCATTAAAAAAAATATATTTTCTCCCAACAATTTTAGAAACATAAATTTTGAAATATTTAAAATATTAAATGAATAGATAATAAATAAAAATAATATAATGATAACGTAAATAAATAATCTTTATGCATGCTAAAATTACATAATATCCCCTAAAGAGATATACGGGGTATTACAGTATCGAAATTGGGCTTTATAAGTATTCTAGGGAAACTCTAAAATGACTAGTCCTTTTGGGGTGATAGCGCAGATGTGGCTAGCGCTTTTCCCTGGGTCATTACAAATGGTATCAGAGCCCACCTAGTAACGTCAGGCCATGTAGTATCGAAACACTGCATGACGTGGCCCTGACGAGGGACGTCAGGAGTTTAAGAGGGGAGTTTGTAACACCCCGGTCTCATATTGGGAAGAAGAAAAATAGCCACAATAAGTGGGGTTATTTATAAGAGAGTCATGAGTGTTGAGTCCCACATCGCCTAGTTACTAGGTGAAACTGGGCTTTTTATAAGTGATTCTAGGAAAACTCTAAAATTGACTAGTCCTTTTGGGTGATAGCGCAGATAGTCTGAGCGTTCCTGGTCATACAACCTCCTAACTCAAGCACTGGGCAGCAATCCAAAATCTGCTGGAAAGCCCGAATTCCGGCCAAACCCAACGATGACCCACTGGCGACCCGACTAAACTTCCTGTTTTACTTCAATTGATCACTTAGAGGTATGCTTTCAGACGAGCTATTTCATTATATAGTGTCAATTTGAGTTAAATTGTTGTGAATTAAAGCTTTTTAACATTACGGTTTTAAAAGGCCAGGTTTAGGGGTTTTGTTAATAGGTTTTAGAATTGCATGTTGAATCATCAATTATAGCAAGTTATGATTAATTTGAGAAAATTTGAGAATAATGGTTATGTATACATGAAACTATGGAAGTTAGGGATTTCGGTTCTTGAATTTAATTTCTTCAGATTGGGAGTTTGATTGTGTAACAAAGGATTAAATTAATTGTATGATCGTTTAAGATGGATGTGACTAGTTTGAGAATAATGAGCATATAGGGTTTTGATTTTGGGTGAAATGGAAGGATTTTGTAGAGATAATTAAGCATCATGTTTCCAAAATCAATAGTTTAAATATGAAATTAAGGTCTTAAATCAGTGTTCTAATACATAATAAATAAACGTAAGGCAAATTTGGATTAAATAGGAAAAATAAACTTTTAGGGAATATGAAATTAAGGAGAAATATAATTAGAGGTTTTGATGATCCACTTAGGTACTAACATTTGATTGTTTATTTAGATAGGATCGAATTAATTTTATTAAGGAGTTTGGAGAAATTTTTGGATTTGGGTGCTTGCAGTTAAAATTACTTGAACCAGATGTACGTGTTATAAAAATGATTAGTTTCTGGAAAATGTTGACTTATCTGGACATTATGTCCCATTATGACCTTATGTCTTTATGTCAAACAAAAATTGTGAGACGATCTATATTCTGTAATGAGATTCAAACATGTTATAACTGTATCACTCTGAGTCTGAAGTTGAATTTTACAATGATTTGAGGAGAAATCTATATTCTGTAATTAGATGACTTGTGCTTGATTTTGAACAAATTGGTATTGATACGTGCAATGGTTTTGTTCACAATTGAATATTGGTTTAGATTTGGTTAATTTGTAATTGCTCTATGATTCACCTGTCAATTAAGGCTTTTTTTTTGGTTGTTTTCAGAGCCGACAGCTGATACATTTATTGAGTTTACTATAATAATTACAGCAGCTACAATCCCCATCAAAACATTCACTATGTCATCAACCTTGGTCTTGCTGCCATTGAACTCCCTTATGTTCTCTTCTTTTGTATTTCCTGTGAAGTAGCAAACACGCCTAACCTATTGATGAGGTAAATTAGCTTGTTAAGCTGAGCTTGCAAGGTGTCTGTTTGTTGGTGTTTCGACTGAATGAGCTCTTCATTTCGCCCCCTATTGTGTCCATACCAACTGAAGTGACAAGCATTCGAACATGGGCATCAACTACCTTTGCACCAGAAACCAAAAATAGATGACTGCAATTTACTTCTACATGGTCACCCTCCCCTGTCATGCTGGATTTGTGCACTTGCAAGGAGTCTCCTACTAAGAATAGCTCGTCTACTGGAACTTGATCTCCAATCTTTAAGCTAACGACATCTCCAACCACAATTTGAAATATTGAAATCTGTTGACGCCGTCCAATTCTCGAATCAACTTGGATATTATTGCTGACTTTGGGCAACTTGTCAAATTCCCTGTTTTGCCTAAAGTTTACTTATGACAAAAACAAAATGACAAGAAATACAACAAATATGTTTCACCATCATACCATCTTTTATTATTATTATTATCATTATATGCTCTTTAATGCCAAACGCGAGAGAAAGCGCAACACATCCTAAACAATGAAAATAGGATCTTTGAAGGCATCCACTCTAATGGATGGAGACATGAATTTTTTTTTTTTTTTTTTTTTTTGGGGGGGGGGTACTAAAATAGAAAAAATTAATGCCTTTATTTTTTTTTTTTCTACTAGATATGAAAAGTATGATAGACACAATTCAAAATAAAAATTATGTTATAATACAATGTATATCACAAAAAATATATTTATTAAATATGTGTCATGATAGAGAGAAATTAAAAAAAGCGACAGTCGGAGGAAAAGGGATCTCTTCCCTCTTTCTTCCTCCTTTTCGTCTTCCTCACGTGCTGTGTACCTCTGACTTCATGCTGCCTTCCCGACTATCGGTGTCGCTGTGTTTTGAGGGGTTTTTTTGTTGTTTATTTTTTTTTTTTTCTTGTTGTCGTAACCCTTGGGTCAAGGATGGTTTTGTTTCTTGACCCTAAGATCGGGGAAGAGTAGATTGATATAGAAGGCTATCTCTCACGACCGGATAATAAAGTTAGTGTGATTTTTAGCTACTCATGTCTTAGATTTAATCTGCTCGGAGCATATCTGTTATTTAACTGGTGTTTTACATGGGTGAGCAGAAGATAATGTCATAGCTTGATTTTTTCTTTTTCTTTTTCTATAATTATATAAGTTCATAGCGATGTGTTATAGTTATCTATGCTTTATGCTATTGATGATAGCTAAAACTTATGATTTGTAAGAATTTTTTGCTCATAACTTGTTATCAATGAATCATATATATATATATATATATATATATATGTGTGTGTGTGTGTGTGTGTGTGTGTGTGTGTGTGTGTGTGTGTGTGTGTGTGTGTCATGATAACATATAACGTGCATCACAAATAGTATATTTATTGATCTTCTTAAATGTGAGTCATGATAGATATACTAATAAGTTAAGATGCAAGCTTTAGAATTCGGTCTAGAATACAGAGAGTTGTGAACCTTTTTTTTTTTTCCTATTCATATAGGGTAGTGAACTTAAATATGATGTTAAAGTTCTTAGTGATCAGCATCAAGATAGTTTTTAGGAAAGATAGGAATTGACAATGTAAAGTAATCATAGCAAGAGAAAAGAATGATAATTCTTTTCTTGGTGAGTAAAATATAAAGGATGTAGATGGCAAAAGAGACTTTTGGGAAAGAAATGGGGCAAGTAAAGATGACGAATAAAACACTCCAGTACTACATGTCAATGGTTCAGAGATTGAAGAGATCAGTATACTCAAGATCAATTGATCTTGTTCAAACCATGAGTCGTAATCAGGGTTGACAGTGGGTGCATCAGAGGAAGATGCTGCTGGTATTCATTCGAATCCAGCCTTCCAATCCTCTGTTTAGTTTCAATTCTAAATCCGAACTATATTATAAGAACATGTGAATTGTTTGACCCGAAAATGAGAACAAGCGGATCCACTGGAAGCGGCAACGCGTCTCAATCAAAGGGGAGGGTGAATTTCCTGCAAAGTAGGTTGCTTTTTCCTTGGTGCTTCAGAGATTCAACAGTTTTCAATGGAAAACGATCTGAATTCTGAAGAGGGGCTATTGCTAAGCTTATTCAATTTACAGTCAATTTTGAGGCTATCTTCTCACTATTCACTTTGCGTCTTTGACGCGTTTTATCGACAACGCTGAACGGGGGTCCCAACAAATAATTACGATCCTAATCTAGTGGGTCAACCACGTCGTGGACGGTGGTCAACCCGCGTAGCGTAGGGGTTGTATATATTGACTCTTTTCTAAAAGAAAGGAACGGATAAAGTATAAACGCTAGAAATAATTTTAGAGCAATGTTTTAAGTTGTTTTTATTACGTAGCTGTTATATATAATGACATGATATAAGTCACTTTTGATCTAATAATGATTTTAAAAGTCACACCACTTTTGATTGATACAAAATATGACTTATATCATTACTCTAATTTTAAACTCATAAAGGAGTTGAAAAGTTCCCTTTTTCTTTTCTTTTTTGTTGTTTGAGTTAAGTAATTTGAAGAAAGTAAGAAATGGATAAAATTTATTTAGTATAAAAATAATATTTTAATTTGCAGGATTTGTTGTTTTTTTTTTTTTTTTCTTCTTAAAACAAAAACATTAATAAACAATGAAACACAAAATACTGTTAAAAACACAAAAGTAGTTTTCACATTTAATTCACATAAGAATAGTTTTTAAAAAAAAATAAAAGGGAAAACTTCACAAAAGCGCCCTCAAACTTTCATGCGATTTGAATAACATTCCTAATGTTTGATTTTTTTCACTTTGGCTCCTCACTTTTAATTTGTCTCATTTCACCCTCTCTGTCTGTTTTCACTGTCAAACCTTGTTGAAATTTTAAAAATACCCATGTATTTTAAACAAAAAAAATTATAAAAAAATCTAAAATAAGAGATATTTTGATAATTTTTGCACCACTCTGTTAGGATTTAACAGAAAATCCTAACGAATGGAAGCTAAATAAGATAAATTGAAAATTTAAGGGGTCAAATTAAGAAAAATCAAACATTGGTGGGGTTATTCAAATAGTGTGAAAGTTTGGGGGGCTTTTGTAAAGTTTTTCCAAAATAAAAAAAAAGATCTCCAAAAACACTTTTTTTTTTTAAAAAAAAAAAAAAGTCTATATTCTATGATGTTTGTTATATATAATAGCCAGGTTTCTAACTTTCTAGTATCCTTGGCCTTTATACTTTTTGTAATGAAAGGAAAGTTTTGGACAAAGTATTATGCAGAACCTATATAAGCTTCTATTGAGAGGGCTATGGTTCATAAGGACAGAAATTAGATATAAATTGGTTTGTAACTAATTTTTATAAATTACTCTAAGAAATTAATATGTGTCCCTTAGCATGTGAGAAATACATATTTTTTTAATATTACGTGCTTCTTACATTTTTTTAATAGCATTGATAAGAAAGCTCGTACTTATCACATGTTTTAAGAATACATATCACTTTATTAGAGTGGTTTGTAAAAATTAATTACAAACCAGTTTATAGCTAATTTTTATCCAGTTCAAAATTTAGATCTTGTATGTGTGATCCGGTTCACATCAGAAGAAATGGAATGATTACATATGTAGTCTGTAGAGTCAATAAATTCTCATTTTTCATGACTAAAGATTTGTTAAGGCCCCAATATTGTAAAACTATTTTCTTTTACTATAATTAAGGGCTTTAATTAGAGATTATTTATTAACTTTTTATCATATTAGAGTTTTATTTATTATTTTTTGGAAAAAAAAAATACAAGTATTGTACAATCATTAATTGGGTGCCTTAATTAGAGACTACTTATTAACTTTTTACCATGTTAGAGCCTTAAACTTATTCTTTAAGAAAAACCTTTTACTGTACAATTATTAATTGAAGGCTTTAGACTACCGTCTAAGTTGCCTAAGTGTTAAGCGGGCACTGGATCATAGATACAGAATAATTGGCGGTTTGAATAAGGAAAGAGTTGAGAGTTTCATAGGGTTGATATGGTCTCGGTCCTAGCTGATCTGAGGTAAATCTTCGAGGCTACTGCAAAGTAGGAGTTTTGTACTTGCCAAACAGATTCTAAAATCATGTTGATGAACATGATTCTTTCTTGCCCATTCCCATTTTCATGGAGACTGGAAGTCTGGAATTTGTTGCCTTCTTTTATTTGCTCTTGGTGTTAGGAAGTTGAACGACTAATATTGTTCATCCAATTTGCAGGAACCTCACTTATTGACTGAGGCAATATTTTTCCAGTCATATAAATAGATCGTCAATAACTTCCTGAGACTTGCATAGAAGGAAGTTCAAGCTCCTTGGTATTTAGAAGTAAAGGCAACGCAATTGCGCCCGTCATAAAAAGAAAAAATGGCAGCATGTTTTGAAACTGCTGAATCAAACAGACATTCAGTAAAGTACAATAAAATAACCTCATTTCTTCAAGTGAAATACAAATCTTTTTATATGCAGCTTATAGATTGATCAATTGTATAACAAATTGGGCATTCAGTTGATTATTCTGGNAGGAACCTCACTTATTGACTGAGGCAATATTATTCCAGTCATATAAATAGATCGTCAATAACTTCCTGAGACTTGCATAGAAGGAAGTTCAAGCTCCTTGGTATTTAGAAGTAAAGGCAACGCAATTGCGCCCGTCATAAAAAGAAAAAATGGCAGCATGTTTTGAAACTGCTGAATCAAACAGACATTCAGTAAAGTACAATAAAATAACCTCATTTCTTCTAGTGAAATACAAATCTTTTTATATGCAGCTTATAGATTGATCAATTGTATAACAAATTGGGCATTCAGTTGATTATTCTGGAAAATAACGATTAAATCATTAAATTTATAATTTTGCATTAATTTAGGTTTTGAGATAAGTGATACTTTGTCGTAATATCAGAAAAAGTGATCCTAAGTTTGAAATAAGAGAAGAGATAACGGTAAAAATTCTGTTAAATATGTTAAAAAAACATATGTTTCTCACGTCAAATAACACATGTCAATTTATTATACTAAATTAAAAGAATTTTTTTCGACCTAGCGTGAAGGAAATATATATCCCAAAAGAAGTTGTCTGAAATTTATAGAGTTTTTGAAATCCTGGCAATTGTTTTCAAACAAATTATTAAGATTTTGTCATATCAATATTTATTACTTTTTTTCTTTAAAAAAAAAAAGAAAAAGAAAAGGAAAAAAAGAAAGACCTCGTTCTTAACGTGTGCTTGCCGCCCGACTTCATCTGTTCCTTCCTTAAATGGACCGAGTGGATTCCGTTTGCGTGGTGTCACGGAAAGCCTGACATTTGAATTTGAACGATTGGACTATGAGCCCAGCGCATATGTGAACGACACGCTCCTACTTTTTTTTTGTTGTTGTTGTTGTAAGTGACACGCTCCTACATTAAAAACTAATGTCGGCATCTCTATCCCCTAAGGCCCTAAGCAAACCATTAAGGTCCAAGGACACGTAAACGACGCAGAAGACAGAAAGAATGGGCCACGCATGACAATGACATGAACGGGCTGGAGTCCTTATGAGGAGAAAGGTAGACAACACAACCCATGTACACCAGAAAGGTGCTGCAGAGATGATACTGAAGATGTGTTCAAGTTACTATGATGCTTCTAGAATTGTAAAGGACATGGCTGATGCTGAAAAGATGATATTTGAGCAAATTATTCAAGGTATGGGAGCTAGCAGCCTCCGATGCATTGCATTTGCACATAAGCAGGTTTCAGAAGAAGATCAAGAAAATAAAAAGCTAAAAGAAGATGGTTTGACCCTATTAGGACTAGTGGGACTTAAGGACCCATGTCGTCCAGGGGTGAAGAAAGCTGTGGAAGATTGCCAATATGCCGGTGTGAACATTAAAATGATGGAGACAATGTTTTCACTGCAAAAGCCATAGCCACCGAATGTGGGATACTTAGGCCTAATCAGGACATGGCCAGTGGAGCAATAGTAGAAGGCGTGGAATTCAGAAACTACACACCAGAGGAGAGATTGGAGAAAGTTGATAAAATTTGTGTGATGGCAAGGTCCTCTCCCTTCGACAAACTTCTGATGGTACAATGCTTGAAGCAAAAAGGCCATGTGGTTGCAGTTACTGGCGATGGCACAAATGATGCACCAGCACTAAAAGAAGCTGATATTGGACTTTCAATGGGGATTCAAGGCACTGAGGTGGCCAAGGAAAGCTCAGACATTGTCATTTTGGATGATAATTTTGCTTCTGTGGCCACAGTTCTGATGTGGGGAAGATGTGTCTATAACAACATCCAAAAGTTCATCCAATTTCAACTTACCGTAAATGTTGTTGCTCTTGTGATCAACTTTGTATCAGCAGTTTCAGCTGGTAAAGTCCCGCTAACAGCAGTGCAGTTATTGTGGGTGAACTTGATTATGGATACATTGGGTGCTCTAGCTCTTGCGACAGAGCAGCCCACCAAGGAGCTGATGGATAAACCACCTGTGGGGTGGACTGAGCCACTTATTACCAACATTATGTGGAGAAACCTCTTGGCCCAAGCTTCATATCAAATAGTCATCCTCTTGACCTTGCAATTCAAAGGTGAATCAATCTTTGGTGTGACTAAAAAGGTAAATGATACCCTAATCTTTAATACTTTTGTTCTTTGCCAAGTCTTCAATGAATTCAATGCAAGGAAGCTCGAGAAGAAGAACGTCTTCAAGGGGATACACAGGAATAGATTGTTTTTGGGGATCATTGTGATAACCATTATTCTTCGAGTGGTCATGGTAGAGTTTTTGAAGAAGTTTGCAAATACAGAGAGGTTGAATTGGGTGCAATGGGGTGCATGCATTGGAATCGCAACACTATCTTGGCCAATTGGTTGGATTGTCAAGTGGATACCTGTTCCACGTAGACCATTTCTTAGCTACCTAAGGATGAAAAAGATATGAACATAGGTCTAGCATGAGCTTTTCTTCAATACTTCTAATTGATATCTCTCTTGATTCTTGTATCTAGTATCTTTAGTTCTTTCATTGTATAGCTTATCATTATTATAATTTTTTAGCTCTCTCATTTTTTAGCTCTCTGAGGCAATATTTTTCCAGTCATATAAATAGATCGTCAATACCTTCCTGAGACTTGCATAGAAGGAAGTTCAAGCTCCTTGGTATTTAGAAGTAAAGGCAACGTAATTGCACCCGTCATAAAAAGAAAACATGGCAGCATGTTTTGAAACTGCTAAATCAAACAGACATTCAGTAAAGTACAATAAAATAACCTCATTTCTTCTAGTGAAATACAAATCTTTTTATATGCAGGTTATAGATAGATCAATTGTATAACAAATTGGGCATTCAGTTGATTATGCTGGAAAATAACGATTAAATCATTAAATTTATAATTTTGCATTAATTTAGGTTTTGAGATAAGTGATACTTTGTCTTAATATCAGAAAAAGTGATCCTAAGTTTGAAATAAGAGAAGAGATAACGGTAAAAACTCTGTTAAATATGTTAAAAAAATATATGTTTCTCACATCAAATGACACATGTCAATTTATTATACTAAATTAAAAGATTTTTTTTTGACCTAGCGTGAAGGAAATATATATCCCAAAAGAAGTTGTCTGAAATTTATAGAGTTTTTGAAATCCTGGCAATTGTTTTCAAACAAATTATTAAGATTTTGTCATATCAATATTTATTACTTTTTTTCTTTAAAAAAAAAAAGAAAAAGAAAAAAAGAAAGACCTCGTACTTAACGTGTGCTTGCCGCCCGACTTCATCTGTTCCTTCCTTAAATGGACCGAGTGGATTCCGTTTGCGAGGTGTCACGGAAAGCCTGACATTTGAATTTGAACGTTTTTTTTGTTGTTGTTGAAAGTGACACGCTCCTACATTAAAAACTAATGTCGGCATCTCTATCCCCTAAGGCCCTAAGCAAACCATTAAGGTCCAAGGACACGTAGACGACGCAGAAGACAGAAAGAATGGGCCACGCATGACAATGACATGAACGGGCTGGTGGGCTATAAAATGCTAAAATGACTCCCTCAAGTTCATCTATCCAAAATCTTCGACTATTTTATCTCCGTATATTATTCATACTTCGCACTAGCCTCTTTTTTATTTTTTTCAATATCCTACATATTATCTTTACAGTGAACTTTTTTCCATTTTTTTTCCCCTGATCAGCCATCTTTATAGTGATCTGCATCTTTTACTCCACTCTTGGTCTTGTGTTTTCCAAGACAATGGCTAGCACTCTCCAAGCAAATTTGGAGGGCATTGAGTCTTTACTTTATGCACCAAACACCCTTAGCCAACCCAAGAAGAGATGGCACTCGGCTTTTGTCACCATCTATTGTTCTAAAACTCTACTATCGTTTTTCAATGTCTCTCTACCCAAATCGAAACATTTTGAGGTTTCCCGCCATCCGTCATTCACCATTGTGGATCTCAAACCTGATAGAAGGTTTGAAATTGATCAAAATAGTCTCATTCAACTTGTGAAGGAGAAAAATGTTGACAAGCTCAAAAAAACTGGAGGGGTTGAGGGAGTAGCATCTAGTCTTGTAGCCAATGTTGAATTTGGCATTCAAGGCGATGCTGAAGATATTGCTCACCGACAGGAGGCTTTTGGCTCCAACACATATCAAAAACCGCCTACAAAGAGCTTCTTCCATTTTATAGTGGAAGCCTTCAAGGATCTTACCATTTTCATCCTTTTAGGCTGCGCAACACTTTCTCTTGCATTTGGCATCAAAGAGCATGGAATCAAAGAAGGTTGGAATGATGGTGGAAGCATATTTGTTGCTATATTTCTTGTTATTGTTGTTTCTGCCATAAGCAACTTTAGGCAAAATAAACAATTTGACAAGTTATCAGAAGTTAGCAACAATATCCAAGTGGATGTTGTGAGAGCGGGGAGGCGTCAACAAATTTCAGTATTTGAAATTGTGGTTGGAGACGTCATTTGCTTGAAGATTGGAGATCAAGTTCCAGCTGACGGGCTATTCTTTGACGGGCACTCATTGCAAGTGGATGAATCTAGCATGACAGGGGAGAGTGACCATGTCGAAGTAAATTGCAGTTATCCATTTTTGGTTTCTGGTACTAAGGTGGCTGACGGCTATGCTCGGATGCTTGTCACTTCGGTTGGCATGAACAAAACATGGGGCGAGATGGTGAGCTCAATTAGTTGTGACACATACGAACAGACACATTTAGAAGCTCGCCTTAACAAGTTAACATCATCAATAGGTAAATTTGGTTCGGCAGTCACTTTCCTAGTTCTCGTAGTCCTGTTGGTTTGCAACTTCATAAACGATGATAATGGAAATAAAGAGTTCAATGGCAACAAGACCGAGGTTGATAACATAGTTAACGCTATGGCTCTTCGCACTCTTCGCGCTCTTCGCGTCTCTCGTTTGCCTGTGGGGGGGATTGTAGCTGTTGTAATATTTACTATAGTTGTTGCAATTCCAAAAGGTTTGTCGTTGGCTGTCACGCTGACACTTGCTTATTCCAAGAAGAGAATGATGGTTGATCAGGTAATGGTGCAGAAGCTCTCTGCCTGTGAGACCATGGGCTCTGCCACCACCGTAAATATGTACTGATAAAACAGGCACTCTCACGCTCAACGAAATGAAGGTGACAAACTTTTGGCTAGGGAAAGACACTTTTGCAGCAGGTTCTTACTCATCAATTGCTCCATATGTTATTGAATTGGTCCAGGAAGGAGTTTCTTTGAACACAACTGGAAGTGTTTACCGGCCTAATTTAGGATCTGCAATTGAGTTCTCAGGTAGTCCCACCGAAAAAGCAATTCTTTCATGGGCTGTTCTGGAACTAAACATGGAAATGGAGCAATTGATGCAAAGTTGTACGATCCTTTACGTTGAAGCATTCAATTCTCAGAAAAAACGAAGTGGAGTCCTTATGAGGAGAAAGGTAGACAACACAACCCATGTACACTGGAAAGGTGCTGCAGAGATGATACTGAAGATGTGTTCAAGTTACTATGATGCTTCTGGAATTGTAAAGGACATGCCTAATGCTGAAAAGATGAAATTTGAGCAAATTATTCAAGGTATGGCAGCTAGCAGCCTCCGGTGCATTGCATTTGCACATAAGCAAGTTTCAGAAAAAGATCAAGAAAATAAAAAGCTAAAAGAAGATGGGTTGACCCTATTAGGACTGGTGGGACTTAAGGACCCATGTCGTCCAGGGGTGAAGAAAGCTGTGGAAGATTGCCAATATGCCGGTGTGAACATTAAAATGATCACGGGAGACAATGTTTTCACTGCAAAAGCCATAGCCACCGAATGTGGGATACTCAAGCCTAATCAGGACATGGCCAGTGGAGCAGTAGTAGAAGGCGTGGAATTCAGAAACTACACACCAGAGGAGAGATTGGAGAAAGTTGATAAAATTTGTGTGATGGCAAGGTCCTCTCCCTTCGACAAACTTCTGATGGTACAATGCTTGAAGCAAAAAGGCCATGTGGTTGCAGTTACTGGCGATGGCACAAATGATGCACCAGCACTAAAAGAAGCTGATATTGGACTTTCAATGGGAATTCAAGGCACTGAGGTGGCCAAGGAAAGCTCAGACATTGTCATTTTGGATGATAATTTTGCTTCCGTGGCCACAGTTCTGATGTGGGGAAGATGTGTCTATAACAACATCCAAAAGTTCATCCAATTTCAACTTACCGTAAATGTTGCTACTCTTGTGATCAACTTTGTATCATCAGTTTCAACTGGTAAAGTCCCGCTAACAGCAGTGCAGTTATTGTGGGTGAACTTGATTATGGATACATTGGGTGCTCTAGCTCTTGTGACAGAGCAGCCCACCAAGGAGCTGATGGATAAACCACCTGTGGGGTGGACTGAGCCACTTATTACCAACATTATGTGGAGAAACCTCTTGGCCCAAGCTTCATATCAAATAGTCATCCTCTTGACCTTGCAATTCAAAGGTGAATCAATCTTTGGTGTGACTAAGAAGGTAAATGATACCCTAATCTTTAATACTTTTGTTCTTTGCCAAGTCTTCAATGAATTCAATGCAAGGAAGCTCGAGAAGAAGAATGTCTTCAAGGGGATACACAGGAATAGATTGTTTTTGGGGATCATTGTGATAACCATTATTCTTCAAGTGGTCATGGTAGAGTTTTTGAAGAAGTTTGCAAATACAGAGAGATTGAATTGGGTGCAATGGGGTGCATGCATTGGAATCGCAACACTATCTTGGCCAATTGGTTGGATTGTCAAGTGGATACCTGTTCCACGTAGACCATTTCTTAGCTACCTAAGGATGAAAAAGATATGACCATAGGTCTAGCATGAGCTTTTCTTCAATACTTCTAATTGATATCTCTCTTGATTCTAGTATCTAGTATCTTTAGTTCTTTCATTGTATAGCTTATCATTATTATAATTTTTTAGCTCTCTCATTGTATAAGTTTATCAGATATGTAAGTATTGATGTCACATTTTCAATAAAGCATTTCTTTTCAATTTTTTTTTAGATAACTTCACTTACTCCCTGAATTGTCACCCATTTTACAAAGTTCTCTCAAAGTTTAAAACCTCTCAATTTAGTGTATTGA
>FXXK01000892.1:172899-189008 GCA_900184695.1 Betula pendula
CCGTGAATCTTCTCTATTTGAATTCAAAGATTCCGTCTGTCTAAAAACAAATAAAAAGAACCAAACAAAAAAAAAAAAAAAAAATTAAGAGATGTACTTGAAAACCAACATCATGATTCATGTACAAGACAATAATGATCTCATGACTTTGCTCAGCAATCTGAAAATTGAACGTAGACCATTTCGCGGCCAAATACAGAGTAGCTTTCGAGCGGTGTTAAAACACGAATTTTCTTCTTTCTTTAATCTTATGTTTTGATTATTTTATCATGACGTAAGGAGGAATATATTTTTTTAAATATTGAAATTCCTAAGGAGAGTATCTACTTTTGTTTTTTTTTTTTTTTTTCTAAATTAACTTAAATATTGGATCTACAGTCCACTTGCCATCTTTTAAAAATCAAAAACATCATTAACTCCCAAAACACTGAAGACAACTTTCTCACCATTTGTGTTTCTTTAACTTTGTCTATGTCAACCACTCTGATAATCTTTTTTTTTATTAGAAAAAAAAAATTATATATATATAACATCATTAAATATGGTGTTGGTGTATTTGAATAAAAATTAGTAAGTAATAATTTGTATAAATTCATTGTTGCATAATGTATTATTAAATAATATAACCCATATATTAAATTAAATGATCGTTACAAAATATTTATAACCCACAAATTACTCTTTTTTTGTTTTTTTTTAAATTATCATTCTAACTTACAAAATGGTGCTTTGCAGCTCTTAAAAATGCATGTGTACGATGGGAAAGCTATTGAAATATGTATAAATATTATGTAAAATAGAACGTGAGTTATACACAGATTATTTTATCCATGTTCATTTTTTTTTTTTTTATGAAAATACTCTGGCTCATTTAACTCAAAAAGAAACATCTTGTTCGATAAATACAATATTTTGAATAAAAACTGTACATTTCTCCGTCTACACTTGCTCTAAAGATGGGTGAAGAGCTATTCGAACTGAAATCTCAAAATTTATTTTTTTACTGAAATTTTTCAAGTGTTTTACCTTAGTTATTACTTTAACTTAACTTGTATTATTTACTTAATTTAACTATAATGAATCTATTAATTATTTTATTGGGTGTTACATTTCTCTCTTCTTATAAAAATTATGTCCTCGAAATTTACGCATGCAAGCATGCTTACAATGTCTAATAATCCACTTAAGAGCACTAGCAGCAGATTCTCTTAAATCTCATTCTCTTCTCTAATGTAAGAAAAATTGTTAAAAAAATCCATACAGCAGCTTCCCTAAGTGTTTCCTAAACTATAGAAACACCAAAAGTAAATCCCTTAGTATTATTTTAATATAAAAAAATTTATCTCTCCTCTACCATTTCTTTAAAATAATATTTAAATAATTTCTCTTTCATCTCTCCTTCTTCTAGCATTTAATTTAAATAATATTTAATTCATATAAGGAAAGATGAAAGAAAGCTGTTGTAGAGTGTATTTACATTGGGAACTAAAAAATTGTTTTATTTCATACATTAAAAAAAAGTTTAAGGAAAGCTGCTGCTAATGCTCAAATACATGGTAAAGCATACTCAAACCATAATCTAAAGCGTAACGTGCCTATCATTTACTCGAATAGATGGAGATATTGTCTTCGCATATCCAATTCGAATTCTCATGAAGCTTCTTCCAAACCATAGTTTCGCCATAGAACCTTCACTAGCAGTATGGTCTTTATCCTCAATTGTTGTTTTTTGTGATTTAAATTTTGCACATGAAGCTCTTCATATGTAAAGTCCAATTGTATATCAAGAAGCTCATAATTAATTACATGCGAAGGGTCATGTATGCATTTTCGCAACTGTAACAGGTGGAATACAATGTGTACTTCCACCAAGCTTGGTAGCAATTCAACTATGTATGCTACAAGGCCAATAACTCCAATAACTTAGAAAGGCCTGACATATTTTGAACTAAGCTTTCTCTTCTTGTCAAATTGGAATACACCTCTCATCAAGAACACATTGAGATACACAAGATCGCTACCATCAAACTCAAGCTTACGGCGATGCTTATATCCATAGTTTTTCTATCTACTTTAAGCTATTAGTATTCAATTTCGAATGAGCGCAACATTTGTTCTTCTTGTCTTGAATCTTTCACTAAATAGTAAACTATTTCATTAGTTTTCCTTCTAGTATGCACTACAACCATGATTGAAACCATTTAACATAGTTTTTATAGCTTCAATCAATTGACTATACTTACCCCAAAAACATCCTTTTTGCCGCAAAATATGCACAATTTTCAAACGAAGGGTGTTCATTTAGTAGAACTTTTGGGAGCGTGCAATGTATATATTTGGGTTGATTACTCATTTATTTTATTATTTTCAAACCCCAAAACCATCAGAATTTTTTTTTTCTTTTTTTTAAAAAAGGATAATTTCTTCTAACCCTCCTATGGTTTAATAACTTCATTAAAAGTCACCATATTTCATTTTATATCATAGATAATACCTCAATTTTGGCGAAAGACAAAGATGGTACCTCCGTCAATTATCCGTCCAAATATTTCATGGAACTTCACTTGTTAGTGTTAAACACTCACACGTGGCTCCGCCTTAATAAAAACAAAAAATTTAAAATTAAAAACTCTTAAAATATTAAAATATTAAAAAAAAAAAAAAAAAAAAAAAAAAAAAAGAACATGAGGAGAGGTGGTTTGGACCATGGGGGTGGTTCGGCTACCCCAAAAAAAGAAAAAGGGCATAGCTGAGCCACCCCTGTTTGGGCCTGAGGTAGTTTTGGCCACCCCCGTTTGACCTGTGGTGGTTTTGGCCACCCCAGGCCGGTCGTCTGAGGGTGGCTGAACCACTCCCATGGCCCTTGGGAGTGATTTGGTCATCCCCACAAAGCCTAAAGAAGATGAAAAAAAAAAAAAAAAAAAAAAAGCAAGCTAGGGCTTGGCCCTTAAGGGTTGTTCAGCCATCCCAAAGGGTCATGAAGGTTGTTCGGCCACCCCTAAACCGGCTGGCCTAAGGTAGCCAAAATCACCCCAAGCCAAACAGCGGTGGCCGAGCCACCCCCTTATTCCTCTTTGGGAGTGGTCATAGACCATAAAGGTGGCTCGACCACTTCCAATCAACCAACGGGGTGGCTTGAGCCAAAAGTAAGAAAACAATAAGAAAACCAAAAGTTATTCCCTTCATTTAATAGCACTAGCAGCAGTTTCCTTAAACCCCAATCTCTTCCCTAATATAAGAAAAACTATTAAAAATAAATACAGCAACTTCCCTAAATATTTCTTAAACTATAGAAAAAACTTTCTCTCTCCTATCTCTTTCCTCTACCATTTGTTTAAAATGATATTTAAATGATTTCTCTTTCATCTCTTTATTCTATCATTTAATTTAAAAAATATTTAAATAGTATATAAAAATAATAAGGGAAGCTATTATGAAACTTATTTGAATAGAGAAATAAAAATATAGTTTAGTTTCCTACATTAAAAAAAAAAAAAAATTAAAAAAATTGATGCTATTGATCTAAAGAGGCAGTTGAGACCTTATTCAATCAGAATCACACACTTCGGGGACAATGAATGTTAGGATACCTACGAGGGGCTGTAGAGAATGAAGATAGAGAAGCAACTGTAGGCGGCTTACTCATCATAGAACATAATAATGAAGTAAAAAAATCAACTCATATTTTTATAATATAATCAACTCATAGAACATAATAATGCAAGGAAAAAAAAAAAAAGCAAATGCTCCAATATATACTCATTTAAAAATTGATAATAATAACATTTTTCACAACGCATGATACGTAAGGACTGTCGTAGCAAAAGCCATGCGTTTTGGAACTTTGGAAGACAAGTGGAGGAAGCTGAATGCCATTTTTGTCCAATTTACCGACAAATATCGATGTCAAAGACTATCGACTTTTTCTTCCAATTCTGTCTTCTGATAATATTGTAATTAAATGGTGATGATAGTTAATGGAATTAATGTCCGAGCAACACGTGCTGGATAAAGAGAAATTAAGTCAATAAATAATTAGTTAAGTCAAGCTCATCTGACAGGCATATCCAACTTAGAGATGGTGGCCAGGTGATTACTACTCTCCCCCATTAATTTATCCATATAAGATCAAACTTTTATAATTCCACAATGTAAATATGGATAAGAACGAAATTAGTGGACTAACCTTTTTTCATAAACTACATTTTATTACTGCTTTTCTTGTGTTCATCTTTTTGTAAATCAAATATTATAAAATAATCAACGTGGTTGTTTTTTCTTTTTCTTTTTTTTCATAAATAAAACCTCAATGTAACCTAATCTTTGCTTGACTAATATCTCATGCATGTGGCATACACATCCGCAGAGTGAGGAAGTCATTTTTGGGAGGTTGAATTAAAATATAATAATTTTTTTTTCTTTATATATTATTTTTTTTTCTTATCAAAAAAAGGTTGTGGTTATTTTATTTGGGTGTGATCTAGTCCCATCAAGACATTAATGAAAACTAAGATACAATAGATAAATATATGACAATTACAATTCAAAATTGAATAAAAGAAATAACTATGCTCCGTTTATTTCGACGTAAAATTATTGCTAAAAATATCTTTTGTATTTTCTGGTATTTTGTGCGATCCGAAAATAATATCAACATAAAATATTCTAATTTGACCGAAAAGCTTGTTTAAGCTTTAATTTAAGTTTCCATTTTCAAATCGTTGGACCCCCCCAGACCAACCGCTTTTTTGTGTCATGTTTCTATTTTTCTTTTTCTGTGGTACCAAATAATAGGTAATTTTTGAATAGACTAACAATTATAAAGTGGTTATTCTGTATAGTACTGGTCGGAAATATGTATTTATGTACTTAACTAACTTACATATTGATCAAAATTCAATTATAATTTTTTTATAAAAGAAAATTTTGTGGGGGCCATGCCATGACCCCCACTTATGTGGCGTGGGTAACAAAATTAAAATAATAAAATAATAAAAACAAAAAAAACAAAAAACAAAAAAAAGAGCTCAACTTGTTCAACATGCGTGTACCATGTTTGTTTAATGAGTAAATGTAAACAACAGCCTGGGCTGATGCACTGTAGCATCAGCCCAGGCTGTTGCCAATCAGTGCTCTTGTTTAATTATGGTGAGAGTAGTTAAAGAGTGTCGGTCGGTGTCTCCAAATAGACTCCATGAGTTTGAATCCCTGCATTGTATTACGTACAAATCCCAAATAAATCTAGGTTTTTTCATTGTCTTCCTTGATTCAAGTATGCACGTGGAAATCGTGGTGGGAAATGCCGGGATTCATTCGCGCAATGGTTAGGGGGTGGTGGGTCATTAATTAGTGAGACTCAAAAACTTTTTAATTTACTCACAAAAAAAAAAAAAAAAAATTTGAATTTAGAAAACCACCTGGTGCATGTAAACTTCCTGTTAAAAAATGCAAAGTCGCCACTTCTAGTGATGATCCTGACGGCTCAGCTGTACCTGCATGCATTTTATTTAGACGAAAGCTACAAATATAAACAGAAGTTAGGACCATAATTGATATTAGTGGCAGTACTCCCTACAGGCTACATTAATTAACCTCGAAGGAAGTTTTCCTTAATCAAGTCCAAACAAATTTTGGGCATATACGATAACTCCCTCTTGGGCTGAGTCAGTAGGCTTGAACCAATTAAGTCCAAACAAATTTTGGGCCAAGTTTAAATTTTTTGGTACTGTAATTTTGTAGACTAAAAATGTAATTTTAAACTAAATCTTAAAAAATTACCATTTGAAAGTGTGTTATTAAAAAATTGTAATTTAAAAATATAGAAAAATTTGTGTTTTTAAATCGCAGATAATGTGGTGCGTCTTAAAAAATACATAATTTTAAATGTTAAACTGTGATTTAAAACTAAACAACGATTTTACCTATCGTTTAATTGCGTTTTTAAAAATCGTGTTTCCAAATTGTATATTTTAAAGTCACACGTTTTGAAATTACAAACTCAAACAAACCAATGCCTAACTTGTAATGATCCATTGAAGCCATAAACATGTAGGTCCGAGCAACAATACATATATGAATCGACTTTATATAAAATAAAATGTCCGAGAAAAGAAATGGTGTTAGAAATACATTTCTCGGTTCTTTTTCCTTTTCAGATGCAGTTATCGATATTGTATAATGTAAACAACTTGTCACCAGTTAATAATCCAAGCAGAAACACAATCCATCTTTGAAATGATGAAACCGATTTCGATCTCTCGCTATAATTTCTCTTACATATATCAAAGAAATAAGCTTTGCACTCTCATAGCAATCATGACATACTCGATGATTTTTAATGATTCGGATAGGGACAAGCAAAAGCTATTGCTATAGTCTCTAACTATGGTAAGAGAGGGCATCTTCCTTTTCTTTCTCTTCAACGTCAAATAACACTTCTCTTGTTCTTGGCTTGTGACCATACTCTGATAATCTTCTCTGTTTATCTCTTCAAGCTTAAAATAAACCTCTTTTGCGTACGGGTGTGTTTTGTCTCCCATGAGAAACTCATGCATGGCACCGCCAATCTCAACCAAGCTACTTCCGGGCATTTTGTTAGTCCCATGATCTTTCATCAGCTTTCTAAGTCTATTGACATCATCCCATCTATCAATACTCGCATACATGTACATATTTGACAAGAGCACATAGTTCCCACTAGTTTCTGGCCGGTTCTAATTGTATCAAGTGTTTGAGTGCAACTTCCACTATCTCCAAATTTCCATGAACCCTCGCTGCCCTTCCACAAAATGGCGTTTGGTTTCATGGGCATGGTCCGAACCCTTTCCTCAGCCTCCTTTAGCCTACCGGCTCAGCCTAGAAGGTCCAACAGCCAACAGGCACCCATAATGCTCAAGTTTTGCCTCAATATATCCCATGGAGAGCCTCCTTGATAGACTCAAAAACCTTACAGCCCTCCTCTACCATACCAACATGCGAGCAAGCACACATGGTAATTACAAAACGTTACATCATCCGGAACTAATCCCTCAAGTTTCATTTTCTCGTAAAGGCTAAGTGGCAAGTGCCCGATGCTCGTAACCATGAACAGCGAACCCACCAATCATCGCATTGTAGCACGACGTGTCCCATTCACGCAATTGGTCAAACAGCTGGTGTGCTAAATCTAACCACCCACATTTTGAGTACGCATCAAGCAGTACGGTTCCCACAAAGCCGTTCAGCTTAAGATTGTGTGTACCCATGCACCTTGACTAAGCGCACCCAAATCAGCATAAGCACTAAACCAGGCTAACTTCCTTTTTTTTTTTTTTTGTAATAACCAGGCTAACTTCATTTGGCCTAATAGAAGAACATTGCATCTCGTTGAAGAAACACAAAACCTCTAAGAGGACAAACTAGTATCACAAGTACCAGAACTAGCACTAGGTGCATATGCAAGCTAAAATAGAGTCCCACGTGGCCAAATCTGGTTCGCTAATCTGATCGTAGACACGCTAACTTTGCCACACTTGGCATAGAAGTTGAGCAATGAGTCTTGAACAAATTAAGCGGTCACATGCGCGTCCAAGGAATTTCAGACATGAGTATGAAGGGCTCGACCGTGGTAGAACCATGGGTCAGACCCGCACGCCTTAAAAGAGAGATGGGAAGGTGAAGCTATTGGGTGTGAGGGTCTTGTAGGAGAGAAGGCGGTTGTTGAGCGAGAAGGCTATGAGAGTGTTGAAGAGGAAGATTGTTGGGTTTGGGATTTGGTTGAAGATAGAGAGAGCGTAGGTTATGGCGAGGGTGGAGGATAAAAGGAGGAGCTTGCTGAGAGGGTATGTGTGGAGAGTGAGACCCGTTGTGATCATTTGGGCATGGAGTTGCTTGGGGGTGTGTAGAGTTGGAGGGTTGGGTGGTTGAAAATTGGGTTCTGGGACTTCATGGAATGAAACTGTCAACTGTGCATGGACGCTACTTTTCTTTTCTTTTTCAAAACAAGGAAAAGGGCAAAAAAAAAAAAAGAGGAGGAATGCTTCTATATTTATTCTTGGTCATTTTATGTTCTTCTTGCATTATTTTTTATTTAAAAAAATTAAAAGGCTGGCTCACTTCTGATTGCAGAAGAAAAGTTAGTATTTTTTAAATAAAAAATCATGCAAGATAAACCTATGAAAAGATCATGAGTAGATGTAAAAGCATTCTTCAAAAAGAAATTATAAAAGAAAGTTTTTACCGCTCAAAATCTAATAGAAGACAAAAAAAGAGAATAAGTGAAAATATTATTAAACACTAAATTTGAAATGAGCTATTTAATTAGCAACAAGGTATGCATGTACATTTGCACATATAAAAACTTTTAAAACTTTTCAAAACAAGAAAGGAAAAAGTTGCAAATTGATGTAAAAAATAATCGATTTTGCTAGTCTAAAAAAAGCTGAGGCTCATTAATAGTCAGAACCGTGAGAAGAAAGTCTCATTTAATGACAATGGAGGAGCAACCAAAAGAAGATGCTAGCCTAACCGCCAAAAGAGCTGCAAAAAGCTTCACCTTTGTTAGAATTCACCAAGGAAAGCTTCATGGTATTCACTGACAAACAATTACCCAAATGGTTCTAAGAGTGGCAGCTACCACAGTAAAAAAGGAACGAATTGCCACATTAAAATTCACTTTGAAGGTTCCAAGAGGTGGAGGCAGCTAGAGAGAGAAAATTGGATGCCTTAAACATGGCTTCCATGCGGTGAGTAATAGAAGTTTTAATCCTCCTCAACAGAGAACTGGAACCGGCTGGACAGCTTCAAAGAGAAGCATATTAGGAGCTAGCCAGACTTTGGTTCTAAAAGATGTGGAAAAATGTTTCGAATTAAGAGCAAATCATTTCATCACTGCAAAGAGTGAAATGGTCGCCCAAAATTTTAGTTGGGCAAACTGGTCCGCCGGCCGGAGTTTTGAAACTTGCAATCCCACTCTTAATTGTTCCTTGGGCCTCTCAACTGTTCTCTGTATATAGTTTGGCTGAAGTGTTAAATAGACTAGATAGACTAGCTTGAAATAAGAAAATTCGTGCAAGAGGGTTTTTTTTAAAAAAAAAAAAAAAAAAATATATATATATATATATATATATAGTGTGAATCTATCATATTTCATTGATAATAATGATAATAAATTTATAGCATAAAGTTCTTATATCATAGCATAAAATACAGATAAACATAGCACAAAGCTATAAAATTACACAGTCATATAAATTTGGACAAAAGCATCTTAACAATTAAAGAATAATCTATGACTTCAACTTTCATTTACCCATGAGCAGATCTGCACTGAGCATACTATATCTAAAGCTAAATCTGAGACATGAGTAGCCCAATTTCTCATTCCCTTATTTTCTAGCTGTGAGAGATAGTCTCTCATACCAATTTACGCATCCTTGACCCTAAAGGTCTGGAGAGAAACACCCGCACATAAAATAGACAAACAAAAACAGAAAAAAAAATAAAGAACATAAAATAAAGGTACCGAGCAGATCCACCGACGAGAGAAGATACGAACGAGAAAGCTAACTGACAAAGATAGATCCGGAGCTGAAAGCAGCGAGAAGTGGAGGAGGCCGGCCATCATGAAGTGGAGGAGATGTCGATAAAGCTGTTGTGTTGGGACAGGACCTCTAAAAAGGCTAAAAGTGCCTTCAAAGTGGCGAAAATTGGAGGGAAAAGAAGAAAAGGGAGAGTAGAAGGTGAGAAGGGGGTCCCTAAGGCAACTGAAAGGAGTTTGTCTATAAGAGAGAGGATACTAAGCAGATGTATAATCATATATACAATTAAATGAACATTATTAAGGAGGATTTTTTTCATTATCAATTCATTGGAGTATGGAAAGGATGAAAAAAGAAAAGAAAAGGGTAATGGGTGCGGACATTAGGTGGGAATAAGATTGTAGTCAAATCAAGTATTGAACGTTTAAGTTTAGTTTGTTTGATTTTAATTCGATCACGAATTTATCACTGGATTACATAGTTTGTTCAAATTTGGTTTATTTATATTTTGAACGAATTTGAACTCATTAACAAGGTGCTCAATTAATTTATTCAATTCTTATATAAAGTAAATATTATTATTGTTATTTTATGTATATATATATATATATTATAAAAATTACCTTTACAAACCTTGTATCTATAATAAATAATAGATAATTTTTTTTCTCATGAAATTGATTATTCATATCATATATTATAACTTTATCTAAAATCTTAAACAATTCAATCTTGAGTATATATATACACACATGTTCATTATACATATACCTATTCTCACACATAAACTGATACACATATAAACATGTATTTACATCAAGACTCACAATCACAAATATTTAAGTTATATCCATCACACTAGCAACAACATTTCAATTTTTATTTCTATAAGTACTTAACATATTTTCATTACAAAGTTAAAATAATACAAATAAAGTTATACGAGTTTGACTCATTTACTAAATTAGCCTTTAGTTCACCAACTTATTATGTAACTACTCCAACCGGTTAAAAAAGAAAAGAAAAAAAGAACAATATAATTTGTTTGAAATCATTAGAAAAGTAGGGTAAAGATCGAAGCAAAGGTAATGGAGGTGATAAACGAAACCGGGCCTTAGGCATACTGGTACATTTACAGCCAAAAGCTGCGTAAAAAAAATGTGTTTTTTCAAAGGATAATGTTGAGCAGATATACGTTAGTATACGGCAGTCAAAGAAAGCAAAAGGGAAAATTGTTTGGTCATAGTCGTGTAGCCATCGCCTCCCACAAATGCTCCATTGGTCCCAACACCCCCCACAACCTTTAGTCGCCTCCAATGAAAATCTAAAGCGAAAAAGCAAATCGCTTTCAATTAAGTTCAATGCATTTTTGGACGAAAATGATGTTGCAAATCTTTCACCTTCAATCCATCATTGGATAAAGCATTTTCCCACAACACTATCTCTCTCTCTCTCTCTCTCTCTATATATATATGTATATATTAGGTTTGAAGAATATACCGAATTTCGAATGTGGAATAGGGTCAAAACTCATAAAAGTATTTTGCAATATTCCGAGAGAGCGTGTGAGACTGAGAGGAACACTATGTAGCCCAGCTCACTGTACGGGAATGAGGATTAGATGGGCCCCCACAGACATGTTCATTAGCCCATGGACTTTGGGATATCTGGTGGGGCCCAATAAGACACCTAAAAGACAAAAGTCTGTTTTTCCCTTTTTTTTTTTTAAAAAAAAAAAAAAAAAATTCTGGGTGTTGGAACTGTCAGATATCTTGGGACGGAAATGCCCTCAGTGCTTTTGACAGAAAAGTAATGGTTGGTGGGACGATGATTAAAGGAGATGCGAAAGTACTTTGTGTTTTTTTGAGTTCTGACCGTTTTGCTTTTGGGTGACTGATGAAAGTTTTTTTTGGTGCCTTTTGATGCCAACACTTATCTGCATAATGTATTTGCTCAATGTCGGAAAAGCAAACTTGAAAAGACTATAATGACATTTACATGGAAATTGGAAATGACAAGAATTCTCGAGGTTCTTAGAATGAATATTCAGGATAAAGACAACACTCACTCATAGCCGCTAATTCATTTGAAACCTGTCTACAACAATCTAGATTCTAAACAGAAATTCAATTACAGAGTTCTGTTCTGACAAAAGTTAAAAGAATTTCAAATTTTGTTGGAGAGTGAGGTGCTGGGGTGGCTTGTAAGTTACATTGGCAAATAATGAAATTTGCCATCTTATTTTTAATAGAATGACAGTAGAGAAGGCTTAACACTAATATGTTTGGTATTCAAATTGTTAGCAATTTAAACCGTAGATGTAAAAGAGTTTTTATAGAATACGTGCTTGTTTGAGTACGTGGTTAGACAGTTTGAAATTTATTTAGATAAATACGATTTATAATATAAACTCTATAATATTTATTATCTAAATTACTGACAATTTAAAAATAAATAAATTTACTAGACATTACACGTTGCACTGTATATGGGTTTGGGGTAATAATTGGAACCTTTTGGGTTCTGCTGGTGTGGACCATGGCAACAAACTAAAGAGCATTTAGATGGGGCTGAGAGTTGAACCCTCCACTAGGATTTTCTTTATTCTTTTTTATTTTGTTTTTCTTATCTTTTACTTTTATGTTATATCAACTCTCTACTTTTTTTTTTTTTTTAAGTATATCAACTCTCTACTGGTTTCAAAAACAAAAAAAAAAAACAGAGCTGTGGACTGCAAATTTCCAATGCTTGCTAAGGTGCGCACTGCACCCCTCTTCCATTGAGCGTTTTTTTTTTGGTTGGACAGATTTGGACTCTACGTGGCTTTTGAGGAATAAGTGATACACATGGCACATCCTTAGTACACTGATTGAGATTTGCAAAAATATGAAGACCTTAGTTAGGGTTTGGCAATGTCAGGACTTTCCACTCAAGAAGGGACACAGGTTTCTGGCAGCACCGTAGATTTTATAACTGTTGGGGGAGGAACTGACACCACTAAACGCCAAAGATTTTTCTCTTTGGCAGTTTTCCATTTTTATCTCTTCTCTTGAAATATCAAAAATTAAGGTACTTTAAAATAGAGAAATGTTAGAGCATCTATCTGTATTGTTCTCTTATCTTTTTATTTTTTAAAATTACCATTGGATTAGTGGTCCCCATATATATTCGACACCACTAAACGCCAAAGATTTTTCTCTTTGGTAGTTTTTTATTTTGAGAAATGCTAGATCATCTACCTGTATTCTTCTCTCATCTTTCTATTTTTTAAAATCATCATTGAATCTATGGTCCTATGTGTGAACATATATGGGGACCACTGATCCAATATTGATTTTAAAAAATAGAAGGATGAAAAAAGGATAAGAAAAGTAAATGTAGCATTTCCCTTTAAAATACATCAAATGAGAAAAAAAAAAAAAAAAAAAAAAAAAAGATAAATAATAAAAAAAGTTTTGATATGAAGTCCTTATAAAATCTTATAGGATCCGAACGAGCTTCACTGCCTTATTAGAATTGCAACTCATTTGATCCTAATTGTGAGAAACTTTTGATAGAGTTCACTTGTTTTTATAAGTGTTCAATAATCAAAGACTTTTCAACGCGTGAATTCTATCGAATGTCTTTCTCAATTGTACGTCTGACTATAGAGATAGGCAATTGTAAGAAATCTCTAATTGCAAAGTATTTGGTTCGAGTTGACCGTTATTTTATGGAAGATGAGATTGTGTGACATAAATAAAACAATGCTTTCAATTTATAACCCCTTTATTATAAATATTACAATACGCCAACCTTGTCTCTTAAAGTAAGAATACCTCATAATGCATGTGGCAACAAAGAGGGTCAAGATGGTGATGGTGCATGGTTTCATGGTGAGAGAACACAGAAATAACAATACTATATGGTTTTTTTTTTTTTTTTTTTTTTTTCTCCCTTTTCACATGATTTCATTTTTTTGGACTATTTTATTCTGTCATCTAGAAACTAAAAGAGTAGCTATTGGTGCATTATCATCTATGAGTGGTTTCATCGTAGGCATATCATATCATGGATTCATAGGCACATAGAGTTCTTTTGATTTCTCTATAAAAAATAGTGTTTGTTGTCTCACGCCTTCATGGACCACAAACCCTTTATTTAATTGATATTAGTGTAAATTAGTATGTAATAAACAACAAAACAAATACTAAAATGAACATTCAAACAAGACCAAAAGAATGACACAAAAAAAGCAATTAATAATAATAATAAGAGGTGGAGTTACACGCGTGCATTGGTCGACCTTATATATATAGTAAAAAAAAAGATAGTCTTAACAGGATCGAAAATCGTAATGGTGGGCATATGTCATTCTTATCATAGCACATAGCTTATCAATTTTTATTAATAGGAGAAATTTTGTAAGATAGCACTTTTTTAAATTGCTTTAACCATACCCTATTGGTATGACTACCACTTTTTAATTATCTCTGTTGCTTTCCCTGCATTCCAATGCCACCCCCATCCATCAATTAAAAACAACAGTTCCTTTTATGCACGTCTCGATTTTGCTTACCTTTTAGGTACTTGGAACAAATTAAAATAATTCTTCTGCTTTATCAGTTATCACATACAGGAAACACTGAATCTTAAAAATCATGATAAAAAATATGTTTTGATGTTGGAGAAATTCGACTCATTTTGTACTTCTTTTCTGTTTCCAATCCTATGTTAGGCAATCCGTCCGATCCGATCATATATTGATATACCTTCAACACAAGTACTGCATAACATAGGACATTGAAAGTTAATTTTGGTGATAAGTTGGCAGATTGTTCATGTTAGGAAATGTGTCAAATTTGCTGTTGATGACTTAGCTAAATTAGCAGTAAAACATATTATAGATCAAATTTAATTGAAAGAATTTTTTTTTTTTTTTTTTTTATATTCGTTATTTTATTTTATTAGAGCAACACATTGTACACTTTAATAAAAATATTAAAGTGTACAAAAAGAATTAAAACACCATGGTTATAACAAAAGTTTACACCGTTACAATTTAAATTAATATTTTAATACTTTTCCCTTATGTGTCGGAGATCAAACTTATCTTCTTAACAAGTGGAATGTCTTGATTGAAATAGGAAGAAAAAAAGTAACTCTGAGATTTAAATTCATGAACACTATTTTGATATAATGTTAAATTACTATCTATTTTAAAATTTTAAATTAATAAAAAATGATGAATTTAATTATTTAACAAAAAAAGAAAAAAAAGAATAGAGTTATTGAAGAAGAAAAATGTTGTGCTTAACCATTGCATCCATGGCCATTACTAACAAACTGAATATTATGAACTAAAAGCTTTCGACGTAATAGAAATGGGTTTGAAAATAACAAATGATCAAATCAACTCTCAAACACTTGATAAATGAATAATTTTCTGAATTTTAATCGTAGTTATAAAAACCAAGATACATACCAATCTGCTTAAGTCAATTGGTGGAAATTATTAGTTTTAAAATATAAAAATCATAAATTACATCCGCAACATAATCGGAATAAGCACATAGACAACAATATATACTTATCGATCAAATGTAATTTATGATTAGTGGATAATTTACCGGAGTTCATCATATATTATGTAGTATGTGAGATTAAGGGTTTGTTTTGATTTGCGATTTAAAAAAGTACAATTTGAAAAATATGATTTTAAAAAATGTAATTAAACATTTGGTAAAATTGCAGTTTAGCTTTTAAAATTGCATATTTATAAAAAAAACACCGAATTATTTGCGATTTAAAAATGCAAACTTTTTATGTTTTCAAATCATAATCTCAAACAACTTATTTTCTGCTATTTAGTT
The DNA here is from genome assembly GCA_900184695.1 of Betula pendula. Taxonomy (NCBI): domain Eukaryota; kingdom Viridiplantae; phylum Streptophyta; class Magnoliopsida; order Fagales; family Betulaceae; genus Betula; species Betula pendula. The sequence goes on from FXXK01000892.1 coordinate 188,270, forward strand.
TAAAATCATAATCTTCATCTATAAAATCGTAATGCCATGCTAAGTCTAAATCAAAACAAATAAGAGTTTTTGTTTTTTTCTCTCAAGATTACGACTGGGAACATAGGAGGGGACAAAACTTAAAGGGGAGGCAGTCCAACAATAATCCCCAAACCAGTCTAATCAATGTAGTTAAATCAAAATAAAAATGAAATGTGCCAAAAAATTGACAAGTTCTTGTAATGATAGCTTCTTTTTTTTCCCTTTAGAAGTAAACTCCCACTATGAATGGGCCTCACGTGATAGGGAAGGAGCACAAACAGGGCCGCATGTGTGGGTTTGTTCATAATTCTCTACTTCAAAGCTGCTTAATTATAATTAGCTTAATAAACAACCTCTCTTATTACAAAAGTTAATAAACAACCCTACATTTCTGCCACTCTCTAAAAACATAGTCAGCAATGTGGAGATTGGACCCCACCACACACACTCTCCTCACTTGGGAAGCTCCCCCAACATCACCACCATCACCACCAATATCCTTCTTCCTTGTCCAAAGCCCAAACATAGAGAACAAACATTACCTCATTTTTTTTGTTTTTTATTTTATTTTTTAATTTGGTGACAAAAGCAAATCCCAAACTCAAAACAAAACAAAGCTTGCCCATCTATCATATGCGATCAAAATAGGAAAAGTCCAAAACAACTTATGCCACAACAAAACAAGCCCATGATCTGCCCCCCCACCCCCCACCACCCC
>FXXK01000892.1:189148-222144 GCA_900184695.1 Betula pendula
CCCCCACGCCCACGAACTCCTTTCTTATTTTTCTCTTTCTTTGTTGAAAGTAATGATTTGGTGCATTTATTGTATCATGGAATTTTGTGTGCATGCCACCAATACCGTCAAACCAAGGGTACATTCTCATTTATGTTTTTCTAGGGACCATACTCCCCCATCACGAGTCGAAATCTATTGCTTGCCCTACCTATACTCATTGATTTTCGTACAGGATATGGCTTAGGCTGCTCTAACAATTAGAGCACATGAATAATAATTTTTTTTTTTTTTTTTTTTTTTAATTTGAAATTCTACATTATATCTTTCATCTTCAATTATTTTAAGATGGTATAAACGATGCGGTTATTTATTGTGTATAACCGAATAATTAAAAATAATTGGGTAATTGAACAAATTAAAAAATTAAAAATAACTGCAATCAGATAATCGGCTAAGCCATTATCTAATTGCAGTTGCAATTATTGATTTTAAAAAATCGGTTATTAACCGAATAACCAGTTTATATATAATAATAATAATTTAAAAATTAATTATATATATAATTTTTTTAAGACATTTTTATGAGGGAAAGCCTCCTCATGAAGATGCAGTAGGGAGCATGAGCTCCATGCGTTGTGTCTTGCTAGAGAGAGAGAGAAGAAAAGAAAAGAAATAAAAGAAAGAATATAAACACTTTCTTGTTTCATATCTAATATGAACAAAGCTTTTCTCACCCCCTATTTCTATAAAAATGCTATTTGGACATTTGTGAACATAGCTTCTCAAGTTGATTTAGGCTTACTAAGATAGAGTTGGATGTTCGTCTAAACGGACGTCCAGCGTCCGAAAATCCTCATAAGTGTGAGGATTTTCGAACAATGAAAAAAAAAATTTGTGCTAAAAACGAATGCTACACGTCCGTCTGGACGTGTAGCACGACTCGACTTACTAATGGTACGAAATAAATTATATTATTACGGTTTTGACATTTGACTCAAGTAAGCTTATGCAAACTGATGATAAGTGATTAAAAATATATATATATTTTTTTTATGACTCATAACATTAAAACCGGTTATCGGTTTATAACGGGTATTGAAACCGATTATTAGCAACTGCAATCGGGACCCTAGTTACGGTTGTGATTATTGCCCAATAACCGCAACCGGTTGTACACTCCTAAATTACCTCATATACTCTATTTCCCCTTAAGTTTGGATATTGGCCTCACACTGCTTTATTTATGATTATCAAGTTCCCCTACCATGCTTTTGATAGAAGAATAATTATACTCTTCACACTCATATTACATCAACGACTAATATAATGTGTTTTAATTAACTTATAATATTAACCCACTTAAAAAAATAAAAGCATAAACGGCTTAAACACACGTTAGTGATGAAGTGTAACATTACGAATGATGGAATGCATAATATTAATGATATATATATTGAAAGGAATCTTGGTCTTTATCATATAATAACTCTTGTTAAATACATCGTTTCAATGAGATAATCTAAAAAATACAAGTAGGGGCTTCTTCAATAAGGATATGTTCCACATTTATGGTTAGGGTTATCTTTGCAAGTCAATGAGCCGCTTCATTGAAATTACAGCTAACATGAGACACTTGCCACTTGTGCATGCAACTCAACACCTCATGAGCTTCCTCAATAAGATGACCGTAGTGATTCCAATTTTGATCTTCTTTCCTCATGGCTTGGATCACTTGAAAAGCATCACCTTATAAGATAATCTTGTAGAAACCAAGTTCTTGCGTGAGCTGGACTGCTCGTAAAACTGTCGCTGCTTTTGCAATATCCAAAGTAATAATAAAATCCTTGAAAGCTAACAGAGTAACTTACACCTCTCCCATGTTATCGTGGATAATCACCCCAATACCCATTCGTCGATGATTTATATTCATGGCCGTATCCCAATATTAATGATGTGTTGATTAGCCAATTGGTGTCATTTAAATATCATACTAATCCAAGGGTGATGATTCAGTTTTGTAACATGGTAGCTTCTGCACGAGCAAAAACACCCAAGCATCTCTCAAACTAGATCTCATGACTCTCATGAAGGGTCAAGAAGTAATAATAATTCCTAGTGATACCATTCAAATTATAATGAGTGGGATCTCAAAAAATCCAGTTGATTTCCCACCATTTAAGAGGTTCTCGTCGGGACCCATTGCGCTCGAAGTCTAGGATGTCATCATAGACAATCACACTACCTCTGCTTTTTTTTCTCCCATAATCAAACCAAACATACACGAAAACCAGACAATTTTCTGCCCAACACGCCCAATCACCAAGCCCATTTTGATACAATTCAAAGTCAGTGGGGGATGGGGGGTCCATGTCGTAAGAGCAGCTTAATATGGTAGACCTTAGTGTAGTAGATCATGGCATGGGGTCCAAAAAGCACATAAACCCACACCCAGGAAAGTGGACCCAACTCTTATCCCGCATTGAATCGACCGTTAAAGGCTTGGTGAAGAGGCAAAAAAAAAAATAAAAAAAATAAAAAAACAGAGTTTGGGACATTACATTAACCAGAACTACATAGGGACTAGAGAGAGAGAGAGAAAATGGACAAGTCTGCAAGAGAGGGAGACTGCAAGTTCGAATTATTCTTCTTCTGTGTATGATTGCTTTTATAATCCTCAGTAGCTCTTTTGGACTCATATTCGCCACTTTCCTCTCTCTCTCTCTCTCCCTTTCTCTCTCACAGTATGTTTTATTTTATGTGTTATAATATATGGTCATGTACGTCCCCGAGGCTGCGCGACCAGTCCAGAACCGAAACACAGAGAGAGAGAGAGAGAGAGATAGAGAGAGAGGGGGTGGTTTTAAAAGAAAGGGAGGGGGCAGGGGCCTCCCTCGCACACAAAGCCTTTTACACGTGATAAAGAAAACACCAAAAGCGCTTGCATGCGTGTATAAAGATTCATTTATCATCATCATCATCATCATCATCATCATCTTCTTCTCTCACTGTGCAATCTGAAGCCTCCACCAAAACCCATCTTTTATATGTAGTCAGCTTTTGGTTCCCCTTTTAATCTCTCACTTCACGTTCTTTGCTACCCTCTAAAGCCCCCTCCTTCCCTTATTCTTTGTTCTGATTCTGGTTCAAAGCTTCTTGTTTTACACCTTCACTTTCATGGTCACTCAGTGAGGTGAGGTGGGTTGGTTTGTTGGTGAGTCTTCAATCTTTGGCTTCTTTGACTAGATGGTATTTAATGGTTGTGAACTCCCTCTTCTGCATTAATTTTGGGTATCCTACAGATAGCGATTAGACTGCCCTTTTCAATGTTTATTCCTTCCCTTTGGATATGTTCTTAATTTTTGTTTTCTTCCGGGTGTTTTTTTCTCTTCCTATTGCAGTCATACGGTTTCGAAATCTGTCTTCAATATATATATATATATATATATTTTTTTTTTCTTTATGCTTTTGTTATGTTTTTATCTGCTTGGGTTTATCCATCTTCTGTGTGAGTTTTGGGTGGGGGACAGGCAGGGAATGGTTGTCTCCTGGGTATTTCCGTTTCTTGGATTTCTATTTGTTTATCAATTTACTTTTATTTACTCTACGCTCTCTGTCTTATTGTTTCATGTTCATTGGATGCTTGCTAATAGAAGCATCTGAAGAAGGTTGGGTTTTGGGTTATGTTGCCTTTGTCTTTGCATTTAAGATTTTCTATTCGCAGACCCTTATTTTTTGGCTTCAAGTTTTATTTGGGGTTTCGCGTTTTATGTTTCTTCCCTTATTAATGGGCCTCTGAGATTCTTGGAGAGAAAGAAATATATCTTAAAAAACAGTCTTCTTTCTTTCTTTTTGTTTTTGTTTTTTTTTTTCGGGTTTTTTTATTAAGCTATCTTTGCATTTCTTGACCCAATGGCTCTACAATTACTAGTCAGACAGAAACTGTAACTATTTGGTTTTGGATTTTGGCTCTTACTTGTTTCTATGTATTGTCTAGGTGTCAATCTGCTGCCTGAAACAGATGTGAATAGATTGTGTTTTCAATTTAGCAAAGAAAGAGTAATGCTTGTCATCTTCAAGAAAAGACTGGACTTTTACCCCGACCTTTTTACTTTGCGTACAAAACCATGATTCATTTCTCATCATTATCTCCATTTTGTTTACTCTTCTGCAATCTTTAGTCATTTCGCTGACCTGCATTTTCCCCTCTCAGTTTTTTACTCTTTTTTTTTTCAGCAGAAATAGTCTTAAATCTGTGAGAGAAATAGTGAAGACCAGAAGCGACGATAGTGTGGTGTGTGGCATTTGGTGAAGCTTCTCTCCTTTTGAGCCAGTGTTTGTGCTTTTGTGTACAAGTTTCAGCCAGCAAAATCAGCAAAACCAGCATGCCTGTAAGGCAGATGAAAGAGAGCTCAGAGCAACACCTTGTGATCAAAACCCACTTGCAGAACTCCATGAACCCAGTTCAGAAGGCTCCCAAAACTGCCCAAAATGGTAAAGGTCCACCACCCCAAGAACCCCACAACGCCAAACCCCTTAACCAAACTTCACCACCATCAAAAAACAAAGGAAGAAGAAGGGGTAGAGGCGGCCGAAAATTCGACCAAGTTGATGTTTGTATGCGTCCAAGTTCCCGGCACTGCACGGTGGCGCATAAGCCGGTCTCGCCAAACCCGGCCAGAGCTCTTGTAGCAGGTACTCCAAATGGTTCTGTTGAAAATGGTGGCAACTCGTGTGAAATGGAGATGGGTTTTCCTACTTCAAGCAAGTCTTTGAGTTTTGCTCCTAGGCCTGGGTATGGGCAAGTTGGGACAAGGTGTATTGTAAAGGCCAACCATTTCTTTGCAGAGTTGCCAGACAAGGACTTGAACCAGTATGATGTAAGCTCTTTTCTTTGATGGGTTGAATATTAAACGTATCTATTAAAATGCTGCTGCAAAAAAATTGAATTCGTTTTTTCTTTGTGTCATAGCAATTGGGCCCCTTAATCTGACAATCAATAAGTTTATGGTGTGGTTCCTCCATATGTTTGCTGTTACATTGCAGATGAAATTGAATAGGTTTCTGTTTTCCCCACTGTCCTTTTCTTCTAATGCCATTATGGGTTTTAAATTTGGCCATCTTTGTTCTTATTGTTCGCTTGCCTTTTTTCGATCTGTTTTCCTGCTTCTTGCAGGTGACCATAACTCCTGAAGTGTCATCAAGAAATGTGAACAGAGCTATAATGGCAGAACTGGTGAGGTTGTACAGAGAATCTGACTTAGGAATGAGGCTGCCCGCTTATGATGGCAGAAAGAGTCTGTACACAGCTGGGGAGCTTCCCTTTGTTTGGAAGGAGTTCAAGATTAAGCTTATAGATGAAGAGGATGGAATCAATGGTCCCAAGTAAGGATTTATTGCCTGTCTTCCCATTTAACTATGTGTGTGTATGTGTGTTTTTTTTTCCCATGCGCCATCTGGGTTTCCTCGTTTGGCTTGGTTGAAGTTTCTCATTCTAACAATTTATAGAATTAAAAATAGAAAAAGGAGAAAAAACTAGAAAAAAGAAATGACAAAGACAAGATAAAAAGAAGAAAAAAAGGAAAGTAAAAAAAAAAAACTCTTCTTAATTGGAAGTATGATTTCTGACATATGGATTTTCTTTGCCTTAATCTGTGTATATTCCAATGGAAGTAACTTAAACTGATCTATATGCAATTTCCAGAAGGGTGAGAGAATATATAGTGGTGATTCAGTTTGTTGCACGGGCAAACGTGCATCGTTTGGGCCAAGGAAAAAAACTAGAAAAAAGAATGAAAAAGAATAGATAAAAAGAAGAAAAAATGAAAAAAAAAAAAAAAAAAAACCTCTACTTAATAGGAAGTATGATTTCTGATATATGGACTTTTTTTGGCTTCGTTCGTGTATATTCAAATGGAAGTAACTTAAACTGATCTATATGCAATTTCCAGAAGGGCTAGAGAATATATAGTGGTGATTAAGTTTGTTGCACGGGCAAACATGCATCATTTGGGCCAGTTTCTAGCTGGCAAGCGAGCCGACGCTCCACAGGAAGCTCTTCAAATTCTTGACATTGTATTAAGAGAGCTTTCAACAAAGAGGTATAATTTCTCAATGCTTGTTATCAAGTTAAATTTTATATGTGACAGGTGACCCTTGTACAATTGGTTCTTGCTATCTTACAAAGCCTGCATTTTGTAAAGGTATTGCCCCGTAGGGAGATCCTTCTTTTCACCTGATATTAGAACACCACAGCGGCTTGGTGATGGCTTGGAGTCATGGTGTGGATTTTACCAGAGTATACGTCCTACCCAGATGGGTCTGTCCTTGAACATTGGTAAATGAACTACAATTCTGTGAATTTTCTAATGGACATTACTACTCTTCCTCAAACAGACTCTCATTTTCTGTTCACTCAATTATCACATTTAACAGACATGGCTTCAGCTGCATTTATTGAGCCTCTCCCAGTAATAGAGTTTGTTGCCCAGCTTCTAGGCAAAGATGTTTTATCAAGGCCATTGTCTGATTCTGACCGTGTAAAGGTACTTTTCTTTGTTTTGGATCAGGATCTCTCCATTTAAAGTGAAATGAAGTGGAGCCATTTCATGGTCTAGATTGTGTTTTGTTGCATCTAATGATGTACATGGTGCCCCGTCGATGTACATAGTACTACATCATTTAAAATTTTAAATGATGTAGCGACATATACACCACTAAATTTGTAAAAATTTAATTTGGATAATCTGAACCATGAAATGACATATGAAATGGAGAGGATTCTTTTTCCTTTTCTTCATATTGGTGATGGGATCTGATTTCCTTTGTTGATATATTTGGGTTAATTTAGAATGTCACTTTGAAACGTTTACCAGATTAAGAAGGCCCTTAGAGGAGTGAAAGTTGAAGTAACGCACAGAGGAAATGTGCGAAGAAAGTATCGTGTTTCAGGATTGACATCTCAACCTACGAGAGAACTAGTGTAAGTTTTAAATTATTCCATGTTTATCTTTCCTATTCGAAGTCAATGAACTTTTAAGTTGGTGAGAGTTATTGTGTTATGAAAACGCGGAGGTTAGATATAATTAAAGCTTAGTAGTATTTCCAATAAGAGCAAAGGCAAAACTTGTTCTATTACCTCTTTAAATTCTTGACAAATGTGTTCACATGTTTGATTAATTAAGGTACATTTGTACAGGTTTCCTGTTGATGACAACTCAACCATGAAGTCAGTTGTTGAATACTTCCAAGAGATGTATGGCTTCACCATTCAACAGACACATCTTCCATGCCTTCAAGTAGGAAACCAAAAGAAGGCTAACTATTTACCAATGGAGGTAGGGAGTAGTTGTTAGTCCTTCTTGAGTTTATTTTAGTTTTTCTTTTGCATAACTCTTGAATGGAGTCTGCATGCTTTTGATGTTGCAGGCCTGCAAAATTGTTGAGGGGCAACGATATACAAAAAGGCTGAATGAGAGGCAAATTACTGCTCTCCTAAAAGTTACTTGCCAAAGACCTAGAGACCGGGAAAATGACATTTTGCAGGTACTTGTGACATTCTGATATTGTCTATTCCTTGAATTACTCAATAGAGTGATTGTGCAAACTTTACAAGATAAGTTTTGTGGTCTTGGCATTATAAATAGATCACTTTTGCATTACTTGGTTATGATACTCCGGAAAAGAAGGATGCTTTGAACTCTTAAGACCCTTCATTCCATCCCCCACTGATTGCAAAAACATAAAAATTTTATAATGTCCTGTCTTCTTCAAATAAGAGGGGAAAAGAAAAATCCTGCATTTTAGTGTACGTATGAGAAGTCGTTGAAGAGTTGTTAAATCTTCTGATAGATTCAAGTTAATGAACTTCTACCTTCTGCTGGAAGGCCATGTACTGCATGGAGCTCCATAATTACAGATGTTTTGGCTGATCTCATATGATATGAAATAAGACTAGAATTGATGGAAGTAGAGTAATTGGAATATCAACATGATAGCATGGAAATTATGAAAGAGCCTGTTGTAGGCATTTTAACAAGAGAGCACTGGGACAATGCAAGCCATGTGAATAGGAATTCTATGGTCTCATATGACCTGTCTGGTGTTTTTGGGTCTTGAACTAGTTCGTAAAATAACATTTTATCCTTGGACACAAGCAGACGGTTCAACATAATGCCTATGATCAAGACCCTTATGCAAAGGAGTTTGGGATGAAAATCAGTGAAAAGCTAGCTTCTGTTGAGGCACGAATTCTACCTGCTCCTTGGGTAATGTGTACCTCCTACTTCTATGAATATGTTTCAGAAAAAAAGCAGTTGGTATTGTATTAACTGTTCACTATCATGACACTCTTAACTGCAGCTGAAGTATCATGAAGCCGGGAAAGAGAAGGACTGTTTGCCACAAGTTGGTCAGTGGAACATGATGAACAAGGTATTATATTGTACATTGCACTCACTTCTTATCAATATTTTCAATTATTTTGTTGGAAGAGACTAGTTGAAGTGTTGTAAAGCTTAGAAAGATTCATTAATCAAGTTTTTTATACTAAATGGATGATTATTAATTGTCAAATCCGATCAAGTATGGAAAGGTGAAGTAGACATATTCTTGCTCTTTCTCTATCTTGCAGAGTAAATAGTTTCTTTGATGTAGATTTTTCTGCTTCAGAATTTCTTTTTTTAAAAAAAGCTCGTCATTCCAATACAAGGGTTTTATCATTATCATTGAGTTTACCTCTATTTCCATCATAGCTGCCATCATTGATCTTTTGATTTCCTGCTTCTTACATAATTCAGAAAATGATCAACGGGATGACTGTAAGCCGGTGGGCATGTATAAATTTCTCACGGAGCGTGCAGGAGAGTGTTGCTCGTGGGTTTTGTAATGAACTTGCCCAAATGTGTCAAGTATCTGGCATGGTAGTTTTCTATCTGTTTCTGTCTGCATGTTTTAAGATCAAATAATTTCCTCTTAAGCAGGCTTTTATTCTTTCCTGTTTTGTAGGAATTTAATCCAGAGCCAGTCATCCCAATCTACAATGCCAGGCCTGAACATGTGGAGAAAGCGTTGAAGCATGTTTATCATGCAGCCATGAACAAGACTAAAGGAAAAGAATTAGAGCTTCTGTTAGCTATTTTGCCAGACAACAATGGGTCTCTTTATGGTATGCCACATGCTAAAATTTTGGTGGTTTTGATCCATGTAATCAGGGCCTGAGCTTGATTTGCTTGAATTGAAAGGAAACTTGAATTTGAATTGATCGTTTTATATGATTCATTTTTTTCAGGTGATCTCAAGCGTATATGTGAAACTGATCTTGGTATAATATCGCAATGTTGTCTCACAAAGCATGTTTTCAAGATCAGCAAGCAGTACTTGGCTAATGTGTCTCTGAAGATCAATGTTAAGGTTGGTTAACTCTAATGTTATGAAATTACACAGATGAACTTCATCTAACTTGCATTCTTTCCTGTTGCACTCATCATTGATATCAACAAAAATCTCTGAATATTTGAATATGTATTGGGCTACATATGTCTCATTCTTTAAGTATTGATAATCTTGATCTTTACCGCACACAACTTGTTATACCACTAGTTGAGAATGATCATGCATGCCCTCCATTTATTTCTCCATAGTTTTCTTGAAGTATATACCACTGTGGTGGTTGTTGTCAGAATGACCACTCTTCTCACAGTATTTATCTGAATAGTTCCTAACTTTCCCCATAATTCATGAATCCAGATTACTGAATCTTGATTTTTGCCATATTCTTGGTGCGCAGATGGGTGGTAGAAACACTGTTCTTCTGGATGCTATCAGCTGCAGAATACCATTAGTGAGTGACATACCAACCATAATATTTGGAGCTGATGTCACTCACCCAGAAAATGGAGAAGACACCAGTCCCTCAATAGCTGCTGTATGATTTTTTGAATAATTTATTTTTCCTACAAAATTCTTTTCACTGCAAGAATTATTGATACTTCGGTTACTGATAGATTTTGGTCCAACTGTAGGTAGTAGCTTCCCAGGACTGGCCTGAAGTGACAAAATATGCTGGATTAGTTTGCGCCCAAGCTCACAGACAGGAACTCATACAGGACTTGTACAAAACGTGGCATGATCCTGTTCGTGGCATGATTAGCGGAGGCATGATCCGGTATGGGACTCTTAAATTTGCTTAAGCTGGAATTTTCTTCATCTTGGTTACTTTCTTTATTATCCTTTCTAGGTCAGCATATTCATGTCTGTATTGATCCTCTTTTATCAGGGATCTCCTTGTTTCTTTTAGGAAGGCAACTGGACAGAAGCCGCTAAGGATTATATTTTACAGGTCAATATTCTTGGCTGTAATGCAGGCTTTTAGATTTATTTTATTTTTTTAAAAAAAATCTGTTCTGTTTGTAATGTTGCATGAGCATTTATGACATTGGCACAATTTGACACAGAGCACTTGCTAGTTACCTTCAATTAGCTCTCTTTAAGTGTTAAATTCAGGTTGCTATATGCTTATCAAAATGTAACTTTAGATGGATGGATCATTCACAAACCTTAGGGAGGCTGGTACAGCACAATTTGTCAGTGGCTTGGGCTCTTGGCTTCTTACAGAGACAGTTGATAGGATACAATTCTTAGGCACTTTATTATTGGCATACTTTTTTGAAAAGTCAGACTTTGAAAATACTTTCTTTTATGCTAAAGATTAGAAGCAATGTTCCTTAGTTGAAGAAAATTAGAACTTTTGAAGCGAAAAATAATTCTTTTTCTTCATACCACATTCATCATTACCAACAGGCTATCACAAAACCTCCAATGGTCACTGCAGATTGTGCCACGACCACGACCACTATCACAATTTCTGTCTAAATCACTGAGAGCCACATCACCATCACCACTACCACCTTTCATGACATGACTCAATCATGAAAATTTTCAACCACACAGATCTAAAGCTTTCCAACCTGTTTATTTAATTGCCATTTCGTTGAAATCCTTGCCATAAACAGGAGTGAACATGACATGATCTGAATTACTGCTTTATGGAAAACTTACAAAGCAAATATATATCTCTTCTTGTTTCCCTGAATTTCTTTTCAAAACTTTTCCTATCTTGGCTACTGAATTTAAAGGAGAGAAAGGAATGCTCTTAACTTATCAATGCAGCCTCAGAGTTTTAAACTGGTGCTTGTATGGCCTACTTTAAAAGGATTCATGAAAGTTAACCTAGGTGTTGATTCTAAATGGGACACGTAAAAAAGTCCAATGCAAAATTTGGACATCTTCTCTTTTGAAGGTTTCAATGACGTATATCAATATAGTATTAGAAAGCTCAGGAACAACTATGATTTAAGAAATTTGTGCTGTATGGCTAAAGGCATCCAACCATGCTGATTCCTATGTGGATCAATCGTGTGTCCAGTTTGTTTATGATTTGATGATATCTTGATTACTTATAAAAAAAATTTTGTTTATGATTCTGTTGGTGAGATTCAACCGTCCAAAGATATTTGACATTTTTGGCACATGTCAGATAGAGGTGGCTTGTAGTATTGTGGTTGAATGACTATTGGATGTCTATGCAAGAGAAGTACGCCATGTTTTCTTGTTGAGAGAAATAAAATATCCACTTACAGATATGGTATGGTGTGCACTTTGTCATATTAGATACCAGTATGAAAAAGAACAGAAAATTTTAATTGAATTTTTGGAGCTAGGGAAAGCAAGTCCCTTGGACAACATAGAAAATTGACCTTCAAAAAGTGGCGAGTTATATCTCTAAGGGATTACATCTCTCAATGACTCTGCCATGCTTTGAGCCAAGTTTACATGATCTGATTACATTGAAATGTACATAAAAATTGGCATGCATAAATCGTGTTTAATTAGCATTATAATGTTAATTGTATACTTACAGCTCTTATCATGATCAAAAAAATAATTTGAACAGGGATGGTGTAAGTGAAGGGCAGTTTTATCAAGTTCTGCTTTATGAGTTAGATGCGATCCGAAAGGTGAGAGTTAATGTCTCTTTTCACTAAATCAATTATTTAGAACAAATACGGATGGTTACATGGTTCTAAACACAATTACTATGCAGGCTTGCGCTTCTCTAGAACCAAACTATCAACCGCCAGTAACTTTCATTGTGGTACAAAAACGACATCACACTCGATTGTTTGCTAACAACCATAGGGACAGGAGCAGCATGGATAAGAGTGGCAACATTTTGCCTGGTGAGGTTTAAGTTTCTTCAAAAATTACATTTGTTTTGTTTTGCATTCGTATGCACAATTGCAAACCATCATTGGTTTTGTACTTTTTATCTAATGATATTTAATCTGTTTTCTCAGGCACTGTGGTTGATACTAAAATTTGTCATCCAACAGAATTTGATTTCTATCTCTGCAGCCATGCTGGTATTCAGGTAAAGCTTTATCTTGGTTGCAGTAGGATATAATATTCCAAAGGCTTTAAGTATGTAACTTGGAAATTGATGAGTAGTGATGTACTTCAAGCATCAGAAGAGGAATCTTATCTAACGGTTTTTTTTTTTCAGTTGCTCATTTACACAAAATGCATTTGTCCTGAGGCACTTGATAGATTTACTTGTCATAACAGTTCTTTTGCTTGTTGGCCCAGAAAAAACAGTCTACCTTCTCCAGACTGTCATAGTTGGGTCACAACTGGGGTGGTGGAGGAAACACAATCATTTGTAATTTCAACGGAAAAAAGGGTTCAAAAAATGAAAAACAAAACAGCATGATTGGACACCATCCTCTTTCTTTGTTTGGCTGTCAAATTGATTTTGGAAGTTTTGGGGGTTGATTTGTTATTTTTCCATTTGAAGGACCATAGCTTGGATAAGGTCGTAAATTATATTCTCTATTTTTAAATAAAATCGTTCATGCTGGAACCATAGCAGTGTTGGGATTGAAATTTAGATGCAAAAGCAACACGTATGATGGAAGATTCTTGTTATTTATTTAACAGTGAGCAGTTGACAACTCCAGCTAGTTTAAATATAAATCTTGTAGCTTCAGCATATATATACACTTACTTTTGATTAACGATTTCTATCTTCTTTGTAATGCAATAGGGGACAAGTCGACCAGCTCACTACCATGTTCTATGGGATGAGAACAATTTTACAGCGGATGGAATCCAGTCATTGACAAACAATCTCTGTTATACATATGCAAGATGTACACGCTCCGTATCTGTGGGTAAGCAATGTTGTTCCTTGCACTTTTTTTGACATATATTTGCTAATGAGGCCGACTCCTTAAGGAAGAACATAGAAGGGTGTAATGGATTTCCTATTAAAGCCCCCCTTTCTCTTTTCCCCAAGAAATAAATAAAGGTCTCGATGTTTGGAAGGATGATGAATAATTTTGAAGATCAAGTAAGCAAAAAGGCTGTAGTGAACTCTTAATCGTAGAGTATTTCAGATGCATGTTATTAATGTTTCAAACAATGTATAAAATAATTTACAAACTCATTGATATAGGCTCCTGGCTGGAAGATATAGAAGATTAGAGAATCATTAGTGGCAAAAGGTGCAAATGCCTCGCTGAGATCATCCTCAAAAAAGTGTTACGTCAGCCCTTTTAAGCTTAATCATTTCAATTAAAGCATTTGAGAGCACTTCCTTTACCAAATTCATCCCGTCAAAAGAAAAGTAGTGCCTTGTGCAGGCCATCATGCATACAAGTACTAGACCTATAATTATAGCTCCTATGATGTAATTGAGGTGGAAAAGAATAAGGGGAGAAAACTAGATCCTTACCATCAATTTGTTGATATTGTCCTCTTTAAAGGAGTTTCATCCAATTGTAACACAAAATTGTAATCGGAGTGGCTGAATTCGTTGCTCTTGTGCAGTTCCTCCAGCATATTATGCACATTTAGCTGCTTTTCGAGCCCGATTCTACATGGAACCTGAGATGCAGGAGAATGGCTCTGCAGTTGGTGGTGCCGGTCATGGTGGTAAGGGAACGCGAGCAGCTGGAGAGTCTGGTGTCCGGCCATTGCCAGCTTTAAAGGAGAATGTAAAAAGAGTTATGTTTTACTGTTAGAGACCATGGAGAGGGTTGCTGGCGGCGGAGCAATAGCGGGGAGATACAGCAGTCATGAATTGCTATTTATTTTCTGGTATTTCTTCTTTGTACATGTGTGGCATTGATCCGGGCCTAGTTGCAAGTTCTTCCCAATTCAGATCAGTTCAGTGATTATAGTACTAGAGCAGCAGTAGAGCTTTAGTTTATGGTTCATACTTGAAAAACTAGAAAAAGAACATGGGAAGTACACCCATCATAGATTACAGGTCTTGATTCTGTAGTGTCCATCATAATGGGAAGAATGTCGAACTAGTCCATGTAAAAAAAATATTTATGTATTAATCTACATGTAGCAAATTTTCCCCAGTACTTGCTTAAATTTTGTTGATAGAATCTCCCAGACTCCCACTCTGGCGAAAGATAGTGATGTAATGGTAATTATGTCCAATTTAAAGAGGGATTAACTGTGGTAACCCCATCGAAGATAAAAAAAAATTATGAACAGAGATACACCCGTGTTTGGAAAACGAACTTTTCCTATTCAAACGCTCAAAACCTTTTCAAGTACTAGTAACGGTTATTTTAGCTATTTAAAACACATTTTTCAACAGTTATCTATTAAAAAACATTATTTATTTTACTCTTTACTTTTTTAAAATATTAATTTTCATTGTTAGGAGAGGCACCAATAAAAAAACAAAAAGTAAATTATTGCTCTCAATATTATATTTGCTTCAATGTGCTAGATGGAAGTTTACTATAGCAAATATTTTATATTGAAACATTTGTCGGGCAGCCAAAAGGCTTCAATTAGCTAAATATAGCTAATGTGAGCTCTTTAAAGCATCTGCTCGAGATCTTCTAACACATTTTATAAATGAACTATAAAATTTTCTAAAAAAGAGTAAAAACATTCCTCTAAAAATAAAACACAAAATATTTCTTAAAAAATAATTAATATTATGTTTTTGGGTTAATTACCTTTTTCCTTCTCAAACTATCATTCATTTATAAGTTGCTACCATAAATTACCACTTATCACACTTAGTTTCTTTAAACTACCATTCATTAACATAAAGAACCCATTTCGTTAATCAAAATCGTTAAAAAAAAGTGAAATGCCAAAAATACCCTTAAGTTTAAAAACTAAATTTACATAATACCCTTAACCTTTTTTTTTTTTTGAAAACTTCACAAAGGTCTCCTGAACTTTTACACAATTTGAAAAACCCCTACAATGTTTGATTTATCTCAATTTGACCCATCGAACTTTCAATTTTTATTAGAAAACCCCATTCCGTTGAGGTTTTTCGTTAAATCTTAACGGAGTTTAGCAAAAATTACCAAGAATAACTCATAATTTTTTATTTTTTAATAATTTTTTTGTTTAAAATACAAGATTATTTTAGGAATTTCAAAAAATTTTTACGGTAAAAACAGACGGAGAGAGGTGAAATAAGACAAATTGAAAGTTCAAAGGGCCAAAGTGAGAGAAATCAAACATTGAAGGGTTTTTCAAATCGCATAAAATTCAGGAGGCCTTTGTGAAGTTTCATTTTTTTTTTTTTTTTTTTTTTTTTTAAAAAAAGGGGCCACCATTGAGTAGCTAAACGACCCCAACACTTAGGGCATGGATCAACCACCTTCGAAACATGCTTGAGGGTGGCCACCCCATTTGATTCTCCAACTAATGCTCGAGAGTGGCTTGGCCACCCTCATATGTTTCGAAGGTGGATAAGTCACCTTCAAACACTTAGCAGTGGTTCGACGACCACTATTAAAAAAAAAAAAAAATTTGAATTTTTTATATTTTATTTAATCCTTAATTTTGTTATTTAGTTTTAATTTTTTTTAAGTTTTATTTATTTTTTAATAAAGGATATTTCCTTTTTTTTTTATATCTAAAAAACACATATTTCATCTAATTTAACAAGATTGGCTGATAGCGAAATTTTTTGCAAGAAAATGGTATTTCAAAGAGTTGAGTGTGACATATGATAATTTATAAGAACAACTTGTAAATGAGTAGTAATTTGATGGAGAAATATATAATTAACCTCATATTTGTTTTCAAAAAAGAGATTAATTGAGAAGTGAAAATAGCTTTTTAAAAGTTTACCAAACAGCCCTGAATCAAATATAAACAAATAGAGATATAAAATGTTAAAGTTCTGACACGCACTGTGCCTCGTCACGTATTTTGAGATGCATTTCACACACAAAAGAGTTGTGAAGTTTCGGTCCTATGATCTGGCCTGAATATTGAAATATGTGCAAAAGATGGATCTAAAATAACGTGAATTACTAGGTGAAGTTGCCCTCGATCAGTATAGCCTTTCCTATTTTTTATTGAAATGCCCCAAGAATGAGCCACACCGTACCACAATATCTTGCAAAATCATTTACCTGTTTGACCTATGGAAACATCCTTAACAATCCTCCTAATTACAACTCTCTCTCTACCTTTGTTTCTCCTTTTACTTGGCTCTTTTTTCTTTCATCTCAAATGAAATGCAGAGTAAGAATGATTTTTTTGCAAATTTGAATATCAGCGTTATTCTTAGTCTTCCTAGCATCTATAAAGCAGATCTTCCCATGATAAAAATAATTAATTTTTGAGTATGAAAGAGTTGTATATTATATATGAAGGAGATTTCAGGGCTGGACCGTCTATCATTTGAAACAAATAATTTGCATAAAGGTGATTGAATTTTATTAAGGCTATTAATTTTTGGCACAACACACGAATTTGACACGAGCGTTGTTCTTACATCTTCCTAGCATCCATAAAGCAGTTCTTCCCATGATGAAAATAATTAATTTTTGAGTATGAAAGAGTTGTATATTATATATGAAGGAGATTTCAGGGCTGGACCGTTTATCATTTGAGACAAATAGTTTGCATAAAGGTGGTTGAATTTTATTAGAGCTATCAATTTTTGGCACAACTCACGAATTTAACACAAGTGTTGTTCGTACGTCTTCCTAGCATCCATAAAGCAATTCTTCCCATGATGAAAATAATTAATTTTTGAGTATGAAAGAGTTGTATATATATTATATATGAAGGAGATTTCAGGGTTGGACCGTCTATCATTTGAAACAAATAGTTTGCATAAAGGTGGTTGAATTTTATTAGGGCGCCTATCAATTTTTGTATAACTTACGAATTTGACATTGAACTCAACACGAAATTAACGAATTAGAATTAATTTTTATAACTTTATACACATACTTCAACACGATTCGAAATTTAAACAGGAATTGCGGGACCTCTTTAATCTTTTCCATGTTTTGATCTCTGATGCATGCACAGGTGGGGAGATTGAATTTCCACTAAGAACCCTGTAAAGGGACGGTCCTAGTTATAGAAAATAGAGCCAATTTGGAGGCTAGCTGGGGTGAAGGTAGCTGCATGTGAAGGCGTGGGACAAAGGGTATTCAAAGGTTTGCTTGGGAGCAGTACTATTAAACCTGCACACTCATTTCCTTAACAAATCTTGCATGCGGTAGCTTTGAGATTTCGGAGTATTATTAACTCATGCAGTACCTAGCTAGTCCCTGCCACAAAGGAAACCTACACATATTCTGCACAGGTTTTTGTTTATACACGTGAGGCTTTTGGATGAATCGTTAATTATTACCAAGATGCTATACTCGTGATCTGATGTTTTGGTAAAAGTTTCTGCAGGTTAATTATCAAGTGGAAATATGCAAATTATTTATTTTAAAGTATTTGAAGCAGTCACTTCCTGAATTTTAAAAACAAAACAAAAATAAAAAGCAGGACCTTAATTGTATCCAAATAATACACTGTGAGACATCATTACTATATATGATATAGTCACGAGAAGTGTTAGAGAATTATGGTGATAGGGTGAGGCGGAGGTGGAGGAGGGGTGATGAGTCTGATGACTGATGAGGACGGGGAATTTTGGATGGTGTGGATTGAGTTTGAGACGAGGGAGAGAGTGATTGGGACTATGGAAGTGATCTAGAAGGCAAATATATGGACAAAGTTGCTGTTGTTTTCTCTTTCACTCTCTCTTTTTATTATTATATATTATTAGCAAATCAACAACAATAAGGACAAAACGACCCAAAAAACATAAACTAGAAACATTTAAGGGGATTAATATCACTAATAGGGATACTCACGAAAAAAAAATTCACTAATAGGTACAACCACCACACGATGAAAGAGTCGCAATGTAAATGCTTTTACTTTAATAAGTAAAAGTGGTTTATCTGACTAGATTGTGCGCAAGCCAATTATTTTGCTTTTCTTCTTAATTTGTATTGCAGTACTCTCTCACTCTTGACCGTTGATTGAGTTTTTATCTCATAATTATCTCATAAAGTTAACGTGGTAGTCTTAACTAATTTTTTTTTTTTTTTAAAGAATGACTGATTCAAGGTTAGTTGGAACTACCACTTCAATATTGTTAGATAATTATAAGATAAAAATGTACTTTTTAGAATTACTACTCTCTTAAAAAAAAAAAAAAAGGAGAATTGTCCGATGGTTGGCTTGAAATTAGGTTATTTGGCTGGAAGGGTTAAGGAAACTGCTTGAAACACTTATACATGATTTTCAAAATTATAGAGAATTACTTTTGGAAACTTTGCAAAAGTACTTCAGATAAGCCGTGGTGTATAGTTATCTTTGTAAGAGTCGTGCGAGGCGTCCGTCAAAGACGGACGCTAGGCGTCCGTTTCCCATGAAAAAAAAAAAAAAAATGAAAGAAGAAGCTTTTTCTATTAAAAAACAGGCTTAAACTTATCCAATTCTCATTTTATTTTTTCTAAGGTTATGAAATAGGGATGAAATAAGTCTAAACCTGTTTTTTGTTAAAAAAATATTTTCTTATTTTTATCTCAATAAAAAATAAGAATTTTTTTTTTTTTTTAACAAAAACAGGTTCAGACTTATTTCATCCCCATTTCATAACCTTAGAAAAATAAAATGAGAATTGGACAAGTTTAAGCCTGTTTTTTAATAGAAAAAGTATCTTTTTTTTATTTATTTATTTTTCATGGGAAACGGATGCTGGACGCCAGCTCTACTCATCTTTGTAATGATATGCATCCCACCTTTTCTTTCGTGTTGTGTCTAAAATGGAGGTCACTGAATTTTCTGGGTGGTCATGATAGCATTTAAATAAAACTAATTCAACGACTCCAAATTGCTTTTTTCGTTGCATGTTGAAGGCATATTGTCACACATTCTATGCACAAGATATTTACAGCACATTCTCGATAATTGGCTAACTCTAATATTCATGAAATAAACAAGGAAAGTATTTGAGTTAATACAACTTTTATTATAATTTCTTGACAAATTTACGTGACAATTCACATTTTATGAAAATGAGTATTAAGTACACGGTCATGTAGAGATAGAACCACATTAGAACTAAAGGTGGCCATGGCCCCCACTGTTTTTCAATTTTTCTTTTAAAAAATTATGTTAAATTAAATATATGTGCATTTTTTGTTTAAAAATTAGGCTTGGCTCCTATCAAAATTAGGCATAACCCTTTATTGGCCCCATCAAATGGAAATCCTAATTCCATCTCTACTGTCACATGGTGTCCAATTGTGCTTTCGCAAAACGTTTCAAACGTATTTAGACATATATATATATTATATATATATATAATATATATATATATATATATATTATAGTATATATATATATATATATAATAGACTTCCATCAAATTAATTTATAATTACTAAGAATGAGTATCAACATTTAATTTTATAAATCCATATTTCTATTTTTTTAAAACATAATGAAAACATCTGCTGTATATGATTTTAATTCTCATCAACAATATATCTATGAGAACTGAAAGCTATTCAGGTAGTACATATTTCTTGATGATATATTGAGAGAATTTATTTGATAATTATTGATGGAATTTCAACTTCACTAATAAATTTCTGGAATGACAGAGAAAATATGACAGTTTTTTTTTTTTTTCCTAGTTTTGGAATAAAGTTGTCTATCTGATACAAGTTTATGATCACAAGTTATTTGTCTTTCTAATAAATTTGTTTTTTTGAAATAGTTAGTAATTATGACATGTTATATATATATAATTAATTAGATGTGTATTTTCCACCCATGCTTGTGGTGTAGAGATCAGTAGAGTCGTCATACCATGGTGGAAACGGAGGTTATAATATTTGAGAATTAATGTTAATAAAATCAGAAAAATCCTTCAAGCACGCACTGTAACCAATGCTTGAAAATTACAATTCGAGATAATTAAAGACCCCATCATGTACATGTCCTGATCAGTCTCTTGGACTTTTTTGAACCACCTATACAGGAGAATTATTAATTAATTAGTACATCAATTTTCTCAAATCCTACAACATTTTCTATTGTTTTGGCCTTGCACTGCTAAGACTGAATTCACTTCAACATCGATCCATTGCAATTGTATGCTTAAAAGTAATAAGAACATAATTAATTTCTTGCTCTTTTAATTGTCTGCAGAATGCAAATAGCTAGGCCTAGATGAAATGATCAGATCATTTTCGAATCAGGTTATAATGATCAGGCTATGTTTTGGAAGCACGCACAAATGTACTTGTTCCTTCACTGATGATCTCTCTCTTTCAACCCTTGGTTTGAAAGGAACAAGTAACCGTAATGGCAGTGTCCATAAATAAAGCTTTTTCCAGGAGTATCCTAAAATGGGTATGTGACAAACCCTGCCCTAATTAATCCTCTACCTAATGTCCTTAATGAATGATAGTTGACAAATGAAAAAGCACTAGGTGACTCACAATATATAGTGACGTTTTTATTATTTGGTACGAGGGGGAAAATGATAGCGAGCCATATCAAATTAATCCTGTCAAACAAAGAGGGTCCCTAGTCCAACCACCAACTTACACAGAAAGAACACTTCCTGGAGAGATCGAGAGAAAGAAAGCTAAGATTTGCTAACTTGAAAAAATAAAACTCAAAGGTTTCACATACTATATATATAGCTAGAGTCAGATTTTTTTTTCCCAAAGTATCTAGAACTTCGCTCCGACTAGATTTTCAGAACATATATGTATTTTGCAAAGCGCTCCCTTCACAGAAGTTGGATAAAGCTCAAGCTTTTACTTGCGGGTATAATCCTAAAAAATTGTTTACACTTAAAAGAGAATTTAAACCGTAGACCTAACGCGTCATGAGCTAGACAAAGTCCAAGTGACTTTATTACCACTCCAGCCGAGTTATAAGTGTCAAAAAATTGCTTGTCCGTTATGCTTTCCTAACAAAGAAAATTGAGACGGTGACAGAGAAAATTAACTTAGACCTACCTTTTTCTTCAAAATTAAGCACTTGAAACGGTCATGTACGTTGATTTGTGCCTCAAATTCAATTTAGGAACTTGTTTCAAAATTAACCCTCATTTTAGCGGCAGCAAGAACAGAACTAAAAATTTAAACTACTGTTGATTAAGCAATTAACAGAGTGAAATTAAGGTTTATTCATTACCACCAACATCATCATCTTCTTATATATACTTCAATCTTTTAGTACTGCATCAGGCTTGCAGGAAATACAAGAGGATGTACTGAAAAAGGAATGAAAAATGTGAATTGTTAAAGCACAGTACTACAGTTATGTCATCATCTCAACCTAGCTAGCTAAAGCCAAATCAAAGAATAGTATCCATAACGAATAAACTAGATAGATTCTGAACTGAGAATAAACCGGCCTCGAAATTTCTCTCTTTAATTCCTTCTCTTTCTCTATCTCTGGCTCTCTCACAAGAAAACTCACTTCATAAAAACCCTAGCTTGACTAATAAGCTATGATTTGATCCCAAATCAACAAGAGAGAAGAAGATAGGGACCTTAAATTGTGTAAAGAAGAGGTTCATATTATATATAAACCTAAATGCGCAAATACGTACCATTGTTTCAAAATTTAATGCAAAAAAAAAGAAGCCAGCATCATGTCCACTATTAGAGGAATAAACCTGAGGGAACAGATAATGAGATCAGTGCAGCATATGAAAAAACCTGAAATAAGAAATGCTTAATTAGCCAATTATTTAACAAAACAAGTACGGCGTCGTCAAGGCTCAATCACCAAAGCAGCAGGGGTGGGGGAGATCTAAGATGCACTGAGACACGCAATTCTGTCATGCACACAAAACCCTAACAATCCCAAGTAGGGATTTCTGTCGCTGAAAACCCTAACAACGATAAGCATATGTACTTAATATCTTTTTTTTTTTTGCAAATCTCACAAAATAAATAAAATGGAGCACAACAATCAATACACAGAAATTGGAAAAACCCAAGAAACCCAGATGAGTTAAAATCATTGATAAGACGATTACATACCTTTTCTAGGGATTGATCAAGGAAACCCTAATGGGGCATGCGATTAAACAAAGAAATAGGAAATAGCTAGGCTTTATCGTGGGGCCAACAACAGGTGAAACTGCCGCATGATCTGATCTTTCCTCAGCAAAGGAGGGAGGTTAAGATCATGCTGGCAGCTTCAACTGATACTGGCCCACGTAATTAACAAGAAGGCCAGGGATCAGAGACCCCATTTTTGCCTCTGGTTCTACTAGGGTTTGATGGAGAGAAGAGGATAAAAGAGGGTATAAATAGAGGGGGGATTGGGGGGAAATGAGGGGAAATTATGGTTTTATTTGGGGACTCATGAGAAAGAAAATTATATATTATGCATAAAACAAAATGAAAGATGTAATTAGTGGTCCCCAAGTGATGCAAATTGAATATTGTCACGCCAAGATTAAAACCATGCATTTTGCAGACGGTTTGTTGAGTGTTTCTATATAATACTATTTATATATTATTTTGTAACAGCAGCATTAATAACTTTTAGGTTGGGGCTTGAGGCTGTGGGGGACCCGTTACAGTCATCTCTCTCTCTCTCTCTCTCTCTCTCTCTCTCTCTCTCACACACACACACACACACACACAGTGAGAAATATTGGAAGGCATCAAACAATCAACCATGAGCGCCCAAAGGAAAAAAAGGTGTTTATAGGGGGGGTAGGGGGACCATTCTGCATGGTTTCATAGGTGTTGCATAAGGTTCACACATAAAGAAGAAAGCATCTCTCAGCACAATAAAATCAAGGCCAATCTCTCTCTATCTCTTTCTGATATATATATATATATATATATATATATATATATATATATATATCATATATTAATTATATTCATGTGATGTGCATTTAATCCCATTCCATATAAGCATCTTTATTTGTTCATTGATTTAGCCTTTTCAATGCAAATTTTCCATTTCTTGAATAATTGGCATTTGGCAGTCCTGCATGTGGTTAGTGCCAGCTGCACATACTACTTATCGGAAACATTTGAATACCGACAATTAGGAAGTGACTTGTATCTATGCATGCTAAAAAGTTATTGTAATTTAAATCTCTATTGGCTCCTTTTTCATTTTTTTACAGTAGATGCATCCCATTATTGAACAAAAATATGGAGCAAAATCACTCTCAAGAATAAAGCTAGCTTTTGGAATTTGGAGGACAAATTAATAAGATTTTTAATTAGTATTCTAGCCAAAACTCTCTGATGAGATTTGCCTAACCTTTTTATAGATTTCATTAATTAATTGCTAGGTGATCTCGAAAGCAATATATAAGGAATAATTCTCTCTTATTTGAAAATTTTCACCCATGGAACATATTCCTGCGGTTGATATATTCCTCGGGTGATACTGATACCATCCTAAGACGTTTCATTGTATGTGAACTGCAGTGGGACAGTAAGGATATAACATGCACCCAGAAAGCCTAACAACCTATCATAATATATATGGGCCTACGCTTACTTTCTAGCTTGGTCTAGAGTAAGTGTCTAATATTCTCCACATATCTCATATCGATCCTATATATATATATGTGTGTGTGTGTGTGTATACCAATTAATAGTATATATATAGACTAAGGTTATTGAGAATGAACTAGCTTAGGCCTAGTAGATGGTAGTCTTGGAGCTGTAACTCCATATATGTTGATCTCAATTCAAATATTAATTGCCTCTTCTTTTTTGCTTAATTTGTTGCTTTTTTCTTTTGTTGTTTTGTTTAGCTGCTGTTGCAGTGTATATCGTTATTTAATTTAGTATATATGAGGTTCATGCAAACTTTCGGAAAAAAATTAATGGTGTCATTATCAAAATGTGACAGCATGCATGTATCAAAATGTGTCGTTATTTTGCTCTCTTTTTTTATTCTTTTAAATGATTATTAGCTGTAAATATATATCGTTATATAGCTTGCTTATTGCGACGTACGTCTCATATGGGAGATGTCATGTGGTAGAGAGAGACTTTTTTCCTATATATATAATGGATATATGAAAAAAAGAAAAAAAAATGTTATACATAAATATTAGGGACGTATAATATTACAAATTTTATCTATAACTGAATTAATTAATCACCCACAAACTGACACGGATATTGAGTTTCATATCACACGAGTACATGCACGATCTTACCCTCAATGAATAAACATGCAGAGCATATATATATATAAAAAGGAAGATGCCCACATCAAACCGGAGCCTCCATGTATATATATATACTAGGTTAAGCATATTTGTTGTATGTATCAAACATATTTACAAGTAATCCTCCACCATGTACAAAAAGTTTCCAATGCTGGTCACTGTAATTTGTACGTAGCGTTGTCCAACAACAGAACAAGGTTGTAAAATCCAGAGAAATTAATTAAATACACAAACCACATTTCTCATGGCGGTAATGTATGTTAGTAAATTGGAATTCTTTGTGTTTTTAATCTTTCTTGGTTTTCAATGTCCAAGTGATTTTTTATTTTTATTTTCAATGTCCTAGTGATTTTGAATGAACTATTGACAGTTGTTATTGTAATATGGATTTTCATTTCAAATGAAATGGAGAGGATCCTTCTCTATAATATCTAGCCCTATAACCCCAGCGCGCAGGTTTATCATTATAATTTAATTATAATTTTTTTTTTGGTGAAAACGTCTTAAAAAATAATAACAAAAAATAGAAATAATAATAATAAAAAAGAAAAAGAAAGATTATAAAGGAAATAATTAAATTCAAACAAACTACTGATTTCTACCATATGGTGAGAGTTGGGTGGATCAAATTAAACAAACATTAAACAACAAAAAAAGTCATAAAATGATGATTGTCACAAATTTGGCCACACTAAATTTTGATTCCTTTTCAACCTATTTTTTATTAATGTTATTAAAAAAATATGTGAAAATCACATGCTATTAAAAAAATATGTGTATCTCACATGTTAAGAGACACATGTCACTTTTTTAGACTAGTTTGTAGGAATTAGTTATAAACCAATTTATAGCTAATTTCTATCCTTTAACAATTTTAGCCACCATAAATCCATTTAAAATGTTAAATTTTTGTTATTGGAGAGGAACTCTTATATTTTTTAGCATATTATTAAATAATTTTTCCTTTTGTGCTAATGTTTATTATTGCCGGTGGAATATTTGGACTTAAGAAGGTTCCTTTAACTTCTAGCGTAATTATTCATCTTCCAATTCCCATGTTTCTTTTAAATGACTACCGATAGAAACAATTTTTACCCATATTCAAAGCTTATGTATCCTACAGATCTACTGTCAAACAAATTATTTTAAGAAAAATACACATATCTTCATCAAATTATCAAATTACCACTTCATTGTCAATATGCCCCTAAACGTACTACTAATAGTATCAATGTCTACCCCCCTCCCCCCCTAGACTACAAAAAAAAAAGGTCAATGCTCCCCTAATGCCAACAAATCTCAAAAGAAGACATGATTTGTCAACTTCAAAGTCTCCAATTAGCAAAAGCTTGAATGAATAGTCATTGCAGAAAAAGAACATGAATCAATAAATCTTTTGGTGCAGTTTCATCTTAGTCCTAACTTGTAATATTTTTTTTTTCTTTTTGTAAAACAAATAGAAATCAAATAAATTCGATGTCTTTGTCATGTAGAAAAATTCCAGGACACCAATCCATTGACCAAATTAAGCTCAACTGGAAAAAGCAACAGAGCTGAAGTAAGTATAGGAAAAATGTTTGTAGTATAAAAAATTTCATGAAGATCAATACAATACCAACTGTTAACTACAATAAAATTTGAAGCATTAAGATCTCATTGAATTGAAATTAGAGAAACCAACTCAGTATATATAGTGCAAAGTCACAAACTTGAGAATTGTACCACCATAATTATTTAAAGGGATAAATGCGTTTTAGGTTCTTATATATGATTTAAGGTTTTGACAAATAGCTCATTAATTGTGTTTTAAAAAATGATTAGTCACTACCTAGGATAAGCCATAAAAGAAAATTAATTAGTTCCTACCGTCTGAAAAACTAACAGAATCCGTTAACTTGACAAGTCAACACCAATTAAATAGTGGCACGTATTTGGCTTGCTTAGTCACTGCAAAAAAAAACACGATGGACTTAACAGGTGACTAATAAAAAAATACATTAGACTCCACATTAGCTCCTCCTATCCACATCAGCAAGGTAAATTAAAACAACAAGAGTAAAAGTAAAAATTGAGAGTTCTTCATTGTCGCCAGTACCATTTTAATTTCACCTTAACCTAAGCCCCTTAGATGCCACCCAACTAAGAACCTTCTAATAAAGGAAAAATTTATTTTAATTTTAATTTCAACTAGTTCTCCTTTTTATTTTTATTTTTTATCATTTGCATTATTACTTATACAAGAGGAAAATTTGATACCCTTTATCAAGTTGCAAGAGGATGGTTATCTTAATTTAGTGATCATATGATATCTTTTGAATTTTGTGAATTGAAGTGATAGTTTACTATGATATTTTTATCATTTCCAACCTCCCTGTGTCGGAATTTGAAAACCACCTTATTCAAACCTGAAGGGGTAACTACTCTATTAATTGCGTATTTAAAAATTACATTTTAAAATTGCTATTTTAAAAAAAAAATCGTAAACCCAAAAAAACACTTAATATAATTCCAATTAATATAGTTCAGGTTCTATCAAATTTGTGATCCTAATGGAAACATTCATAAAAATATTTGGATAAATGAAAATATATCTCCTCCCTTGTGACTAGATTTAATTATCAATTACGTTCTCTCTAATTAATCCTTTAAAAATTGAAAGTGAACAGCAGGCCAGTTGGCGGAACAAGAGATATACTGATGGTTACTCGAAGTTGAGTTGTAACGGGATTTGAATAGCTTCTTTCAGGTAGGAGAGACCGCAATTCTCCACTCAGAGCGAAAGAATACCACAATTCACTAATATTTTATTTGCCTTCTCATTGACAATTAACCAAATGATCTATAAATAGAAATATAACAAGAGAATTCCTAATTTCAAATAACATAATCTTAATTTTAAATAAACTAATCTTAATTTAAATAATCCAACCCTAATGAGTTGGAATAGATTCCAACTCAACCTATGTCACCCTCTTATTCCTATCATGTACTAGTCGGAATAAGTTTTTATAGGGCTGCGTCTAATTCCAGCCCAATCTATAGCACAAACTAAGCTCCTAGCTTCAAACTTTTTAACGGACCTAAGCTCCTAATTGATTCATATTATGGAGTTTGGATCTTGCCCTCAATGGGAAGGCGGCCTCAGTGACTTTTCATGGGCCACATAGCTTACTGTAGGTGCCGCATGCTTGCCATACGACTGTGGTCCAATATTTTGTTGCGCAGAGGCGTGCAATCGTGCATTAACTGGTCAGTTTCTGTAGCCACAAATATACAAAAAGGAGAAGAAATGAGGGGGGAAAAAGAAGGATCGATGTTCAGCTAGAATCCTGTTCCATATAAAACCACGGCCCTTATTTACTGCCTAAAGCACTCTCTCTGTAGGTTTTATAGTTTGCCGATATTTAAGGAGCAGTACTAGTATATTATTATATATTATGTATGGAGAAGAGGGAATGCAGCTGGTTAAAACTGCAGATTGAGGCCATAGTAAGGGGAAAATGCAATGGAGTTTTTGGTTGACTTTGGTCGTTCTTATAAACAAACAATTACACTCAAAAGTGATGATGGTTAATGTCATTTGCATAAACAGCAACATGAAAACACATGGAGTTGGTTGAATGTGACATGATGTCACGATGATGGGCTAAAAAACACGCGCGCAACCACCCACATGCATGACATGAGAGTTTCACAAGGCTTTTTTTCTCCTTTGTGTCCCCTCTCCTGCAAGTGACAAAGAAGCAGAGAGAGAGAGAAAGAGAGAGAGAGAGAAAGGGTGGGTCTTTGAGGGGCGGTGTGAATCGGAAGCATAATAAGAAGGCTATATAGGGTATAGGTAGATCATTATTAAAAACTCTGGTCCTTGTTTCAGGATGTCACAGTTTGGAGATAAGGATATAGTAGCAGTAGAACTAGAGTGGTCCCATTGTACTCCATTACACTGCTAGCCTACCACTGTGTGCTCTGAGGAGGCAAATATTTATCCTCTCTCCCTCTCCGATCCGACATCACATTACATGGTCACATAAAAAGGCAACACAACATCACACAAGGCAGTGGCCAGTGGCCAGTGGGGAGAAGAATAAAGCAGCTCAACCGCATCCAATAATTCAACTAATTAGGTTTTTAGTTCTCCAATGGTGTAACTGTGTTTCATGCAAGTCATTGTCCATTTATGGGATCCTGCTCTCTCTCTCTCTCTCTCTCTCCTCTCTCTCTCTCTCTCTCTCTCTCTCTCTCTCTCAATACTGATTAGTTTGGGGGTGTTTGGCAAAGGAGGGGATTAGAGGTTAGGAAATTGTTGACTTTTGATGTGATATAAAGTAGAATAAATGTTGTAAATTTTTTGTATGGAAAAGCGGAAATTTTTGTTTTTTAGTGAGCATTTTATTTGAATGGTAATAAAAATATTTAATGTGATATAGAAAGTAAAAAAAATTGTTAAAAAGTAGTTGATGTGATATAAAAAGTGTGAATGTTTTTTTTTTTTAAAAAAAAATAAAGTCCAGCTATAGGAGGGTCCTCTCCTTTGCCAAACGTCCCCTTTATGTTTGGAAGGAAAAGTTCGCCACCTTTTTTTATTGTTATTTTCTTTTGGGAAAGGAGGGTTAATTATCAACGCACCTGCTGCATGTGGCATCACACCAAGTCAAAGTACAAGGCAAGTTGAGCCACTGAGATTGTTTTCGACTTTTAAACCAAGTTTAAGAATAGCCAATGTTGCCTCCATTTCTTTCACACAGAGAGAGAGAGAGAGAGAGAGAGAACAATGTTCCTAAAAAAAATGAACAGATTAAGCTCCATTTGTCCTTGTTTGTCCTTAAAAATGAGTTTATTCTACTAATGTCAGACAGGAAAAAATAGACTGCTTCATGAAATCTTTGACGTATCCTAGAGCATTATCATAGCAACGCAAGAAAAGAAAAGAAACGAAAATTTTCAAATTAATCTTTTTTTGATAAGTTAAGGATTTCCAATTTCCAATTAATCTTGATTATGCTATTCTAAGATCATCACCGACATCCGCTACTCAAAAGGCATGTAACAGTACGATTTTACTCTAACCCACTTCATAGGTAACAACCAGTCAATTATTGATCAGTCACAATCAGCTTTGCTCAGTAAATAACACGTGATGAGTGATTCGCCAGACAGTACAAAAAGAATTCAGATTCGATCATTTCCATAATACATTCATGAGAGCTCCAAGGTGAAGCGCTCAACTTCACCATGAGTTGAGCATCAGAAGCTCAAAAATAAATAAATAAATTCAAGTGAACATGAATATGAATATGAATATCTTATCAAATTACTGAAAATGGGATAACATATATTACAGAAATTCAGCAATAGATTCAAACCTTTCAAAAACACATAGGTGCCCAAATATCATCCATGTAATAAAAAATGGGTGGGATGCTTCTATAATTTAGTGATGTCTACTTACATTTGGGACAGTTACAATGACGGCAAAGAATTGCACGACTCAAGAACAGAATTTACAGCTCTCAATCAGATTACATTTTACTGGCCCAAAAAGGAAAAGAGAAAAAGAAATCAGGTCACAGATGCTAAATATAACCCCGGACGCTGCTGATAGAGAAACATAAATTACTGTGGTTTCTATAACCTAACCAGTAAACTACAATTATTGTTTTGCAAACCTAATTATGGGTGCCTGTATGAATTGCATTACTCATTGGATTTTGAAAGTGGAGAAGCACAGAAGTGACTACAACAATAAGATATCCTACTGCTACAAAACTTAGCAAGTAGAAGGAGATTATCACCTACGGCCATCCCCCTCCCATTCCTAACATTCGGAACTGGTAAGATTGCTTGTGCGTAGACGTAACATTTCATAGAGGTCATCAGCTGTGGGACGGTTTTTTGGACTTTCCTCAGTACAATGACGGAATAAATCAACAAGGAATCTCAATGTTTCTAGTTCGGCCTCTGATTCCACTGGCTCAGCACCAGATTGAGCCATTGCAGGCTCACTGAATGACCCCAATGCCTCCAGCTTGTCTGTCAATGACGGTCGCTTGCCAATCTGTTTACATTAGAGGGTAGAAACCTAGTTAAAGACCTAATAAAAATCACATCAACACAATGTATGATTAATGCCTGCATTTCACTTCTCTTGAGTGACAGTATCCTAGATTGCAATAGAGAGAGAGAGAGAGAGAGAGAGAGCTCTACCTGAATAAGATCATGCATTTGTAATTCTGATAACCCAAGATAGGGGATTTCCAGAGTCAACAATTCTAAAAGCAGGCAGCCAAATGACCAAATATCAACTTCCTGTAACCAGATAAAAAAAGAAAGAAAAAAGAAGAAGAAAGCTTTATGATCCAAATAACCAAAAAACAAATCAGATGAGGGATAAGAAGTAGAAAGTAAATATATAGTTTGAACATACTAGTGGCATGTTCCGACACCCAAGGACAGTCACTTCCCTTCTGTTAAAAGAAGAGAAACTTTTTGCACAAAAACACTAGAGCATATGGGTCCATCGGCCATCATCGAGAACATTTTAAAAGTTTGAAAGTGGCATTTCATCAAATTACAAAGCTCATTCTATGATATTTCTTTGATGTTTCTCCCATACCCTTTAATAACGACTCTAAACGATGGAAGTGTAATACACGACAGAGCACTTCATTTCCTTATGACACCCTAACATGCTGTTTTTATCATCATGAATTTTGTACTAGTAAGCCACATAATTGGTAAGAGCCCAGACTAAAAAGCTTGTTGCAAGGCCCTGTTTGTTCAATGTTTACCTTCAGCAATAAAATACTCATAATACTGGAATCACACTGATAATATTCCACTATATAACCATACTCAATCTACTACAGATCTCCTAATTCTTTGATGTTTCTCTAATACCCTTTAATAAAGACCCTAAATGATGGATGCATAATACACAACAGCCATTTAATTTCCTTATGACATCCAAACATGCCGATTAACATCATGAATTTTGCACAAGTAAGCTACATAATTGGTAAGATCCCAGACTACAAAGCTTGTAGCAAGGTCCTGTTTGTCTTTCAATGTTTGCCTTCACCAATAAAGTACTCATAATACCGGAACCACACTGATCATGTCCAACTGGATAACCATACTCAATCTACTCTAGATCTCCAAATATCTTGACACATGCACAACACATTCTAACACTCTTCTTCTCCTATATGTTTTTAGTGTACAAGAACATGAATAAGAGAATTTTAACTGGGTACTGCTTGCAGTTATATGAAAAGAGACTGTGAGATACTAAATAATATAAGTTTTAGTTGGTAACATTTGTCTTAAATTATGACATGCAAGGGTATTTTTGCTACGAGTAATGATTTTTTTTTTTTTTTGATAGGTAAGAGAGAATATAGATTAAAAGCGCAAAAGCGCAGCCCTGGTACACAGGAAGTATACAAAAGACCGTCTAAATAGGAGAAAAAAAGTGTACAAGGAACACATTAAAGCTAATCCTTAAAGGAGCAAGATAAGCGGCTGTCCAATTAAATAAAGTATACAAGAAAAAAGCCTTAAGCTCCTCTAAAGTTCTTTCTTGGTCTTCGAAGCTTCTGTCATTACGTTCCCTCCACAAACACTACATAAGACAAGCCGGCACCATTTTCCACACAACAGCACTCTGGGAACGCCCACCTGTCCACGAGTAATGATACATGTCATTACTCGTGGACATGTAATGACATGTATCATTATTCGAGTAATGATACATGTCAACCCCATGTCTATCTCGTGTTCATCAAAATTGATGTGGCTTTTAAAATTACCATTGGATCAAAAGTCAATAATGATCTATCAAAAATCTAACGGTGATTTTAAAAGCCACATCAATTTTGGTGGACACAAGGTAGACAAAAGGGTTGAAATATATAATTACTCTTTTGCTATATCCTCTAAAAAAAGAAATGAGAAACCTAAAATCAGTTCTACCCTTACATTAGCATAGATGACAATTTTAGATTTCATTTAAAGCAAATCACCTACTATTCTTGAGAAAATATTCTGCATTGCCTAATCAAGTTAGCATAGCACTCTCTCCAATAAAAATAATGATACATATGAACCCCATGTCCACATGGTGGACACTAAAAGTTTATGTGACTTTTAAAATTACCATTGAATCAAAAGTCAATACCAATTGTAATTTTAAAAGCCACATCAATTTTTGGTATCCACCTTGTGTACATGGGGTTTACATATATAATTACTTCAATAAAATAGCAAAAGGACACAAGAACTTTTAAAAATTGATATGAATATTTCTGACTCTGCCTCCAAGTACAATCCATCCAAGAGAAGAAAATCAGTAGTTTCTAGGTCTGACATTCTTCTCCATGCATCTCAATGATATCGCACTGCATACCCCCCCCCC
>FXXK01000892.1:222422-236258 GCA_900184695.1 Betula pendula
GACATCAAAACCTATATTTTTTCACATTTGCTATGATTTTTTTCTCCACCTTTATCACCTAAATATATAATTATATATGGATAATTCCTTTTCTTTTCCATGGCATTCAACCTTCCATCTTAAATACATTTTACTTTTCCTTCAATAAGCCCTTAGCAAGCTCATGGAATTAAAGAGTTGCAGACAATTTCTGAAACAAAATGGACACACATTTGTGAGCCAGCTTAGACACAAGCCATTAAAATGTGTGCTTATGCATATCATAATACTGCTTGTCATAGCAATGGATAAGAAAATTGAAAATTAACCATACATATCAAATGCTGTGAACCACTAAATGAAGGTTCTAAGTCAAACTGATTGGAGAAAGACCTTACCAGTCCATATGTTTTACATTTGTGCATTGCCTGCAGAACCTCTGGAGCCATCCAACGAGGCGTCCCGACACAAACATCAGGAGAGGGTACTCCAATATGAGCAATACAGCATGTATGCAAGAAAGACCGAAGAGGCACTGCTCTATCAAAATCACAGAGCTTCACAACAGGCATTCCATCAGCTCTCTTCCTATCCAAATCAATCAAAATGTTTTCACTTTTTATGTCACGATGAATAATGTGTTTCGAATGCAGCTCTGCCAATGCACAGGCAACATCTCTTGCGATGCACAATGCCAACTCCACCGGGACATGCTTTTCACCAGCATTTGATAGCTTCTCTAAATAACTCTGTTGCATAAAGGGTAGGACAACCATTAAGAATGAATAAAAGCTGAGCAAGCAAAGGCAACCTCGACAAACTACACCAAAATTTACCTTTAAAGATCCCCCTTCTATGTACTCTAAGAATATTGCAGACTTTAGCATTCGACACTCTGGATTTCCATCCACTGAAGGAACCCACTCGGAAGATATTTGATGTCCATACATTTCTACTATGCAGGAGTGTCTCAAAGCTCCTAAAATCCTTACTTCCCCTAAACAACTGTACTCAAAATTTCTCAATTCGTCCACCGAAGTCGCACACATTTCCAACCTCCGTACCTGCAACACCCAACAAGATACCCATACTAATCACTTAGATTGAAATGGTTGACAATCATGACAATTGATCGTGATAAACAAATATGAACAAATAAAACAAAAACTTAATCAGCTACTATCTTATCAAAATGAGAAAAATATAGCATTCAAACAACAACAAAAAAAAACATTAATAAATTGTGTACGGAAGCATAATAGCCAACATGCAGAAAAGGTAGGGCTAAAAACATTGACAATATACATATATTAAATAATACTTTTTGTGTTTTTTTAA
This sequence comes from Betula pendula, assembly GCA_900184695.1. Taxonomy (NCBI): domain Eukaryota; kingdom Viridiplantae; phylum Streptophyta; class Magnoliopsida; order Fagales; family Betulaceae; genus Betula; species Betula pendula. The sequence goes on from FXXK01000892.1 coordinate 223,740, forward strand.
TAAGTACATATGTCAAATAATCCTAAAAACCAATTGAAGTTTTAGAAGATTCATCTCAAGTATTAACAGCAATAACTGAATGCAATAATATTTCAGAATAATGGTGACCACATTTTTTGCCCAGTTATAATGCAAGTGTGACAAGACTTTCCAAGGTACAAACCTTTGCTACGGCCTTAACGGATCCAAACTTGCACTGAATGAGAGAACTAGAAGCTGCCTTATCAATTTCGTCACAACTAGACATAGAGGGAAAGGAACAATCAGCACCTAATTGGCTTTCACTTGAAAGAGGAACTTGGATCCGCCTGAGAGGAATGTATCTGTTACAAGAAACATATCCATCAGAATAAACAGTAATTACACACAAACCTCAAGCAAAACAGTATATTAGTTTCAGAAACATTCTTGTTGATACTAGAGTTACTCATGTCAGCAAAGGGCACATAATTAAAATGTGTCTTCCTTTTAAAAGAAATAGCAGGTATTATGGTGAACTGGGCACCACACTCATAGTGGGGGAGGCTTAAGTTGAGAAGCCACAGTAATCAGGCCTGAGCCAAGCTTTTAGCAAGCGGCTTTACAGCATACCATGCTAAGCTCAAGCCAAGTTTGAACATGGCCCAAATTCTCCCAGCCAAGCCTGAGATTCAAATACTAAGCTTGGTTTGGCATGGTTTGCCCTACGCATCTATGTAAGGTGGATGACCTGCAAAAATATTCTGGGTCTGTCACATCTCTTATATCATGTGGACGACATGCATCAACGACCATGCGAACCCATGAATCACCCCTCTTGATGGGAACAATATTCCACGCATGCGGCAAGAAATCCAGGTAACCCCTGACAAGCTCACAAGGTACAGGAGGCTCCATCCGGTCACATAAGAACTGGTGAAAGTGAAATTTCATCAGATCATAATAATGACTAATAAATAAATCTCATAACACAAATGAAGTAAGAGAATCACCTTCATAAGCAGTGCTCTATGTCTGCACACACCAAATTGCAGAGCCCCTAGAGGAACTACTATGGAATTTCGTCTTCCTTTAATAGAACGGATGGATTTCTCACAGAGATCAGAAAATATAATATCTTCAACAGTGTCCACTGCAGCTTTGGTGGTTGTATCAACATTTTGACTGTTTCCAGTTGAGCAGGTGCAAACAAAAGGCTTCTGATAGTTCGAGCCAGATACAGCTTTCCGTGTCCTTTCAACAATAGCACCTCTGTCACTACCTCCAAAATGATCTGATACAAAAAGAGCAAGCAATGATGCAATCTGCAGGACATCAACAGCAGGATCCCTATTTCTGGCTAAACCATTTAATTTCTTCAAACTAGACACCAATGATTGAGCAGAAAGTGTAATTGCATCTAATTCTTCATCCCTCTCCCTGAAATCAAAACAAACAATCTCAGTCATTTACAACGGTGAACCATTGTTATGTACCCAGAAACCAAAAAGGTGCAATCAAATTCTATATCAACAAAAAATGACCTGTCCAAAAGAATGACTTCACGAGAATCAAGATGCAAGTTTTGCTCGTAATTACTCAATGACATGAAGGGCCTGTCACGCCCTGCATCATAGAAACCATCTGGTAGATGATCCTCAATGCCACAAAACGAGATATTGTTGTACTTGCAAGACAAATTTGAGCAATCATCAGCTGGTTTCCGAGACTTGCATGGTTTCGGATTATTAAGATCCCTATCATAATGCCTCTTTGACTTGGACACACGTTTCAATGTTTCTACTGATGAACCTTCATCTTCCTGGCCAGCTCCATTCCGTGTGGAGGCCAGAGATACATGACACTCACAGCATTCATTTGCACACCCTACTCTTATAGTAGCAGAGTCAAGGCCAACACAAGAGCAATTTTCTACATGAAATCCCTTTTTCGAACCAATTTCATTATCCTCTGCACCACCAAGCAAATTTTCATTTTCGACTTCTCCAGAAACTATTAATTTATTATCATCATTATCCACACCTACAATGTCTGAAGCACCTTCTACAGAAGTTTCAGGGGCAAGGAGATCTAAGTCGCTGGATTTGACATTTTCATCTGCTTTCAAAGTCAACACCTTGTCACAATCTACACCTTTCCACTTTCTGCTGTTGTTCAAACGTTCTTGACGAGCTTTCTGCTGCAAATAATACTGACGTTTCCACCGCTTGCCTGACCTACGGGCTGCGAAACACCGATTGTTTGATGACGACACAGTTAATAGAGTTGATGAGGTATGCCGAGAACCTGCATCAGTTATTAACATGAAGCTGGCTTCACATATATGTACAGAATCAAATACAAAACAACGTATATTTAGATTAAGAAAAAAGAAAAGAAAGCAGTATCCAGAAATAAATAAATAGAACTGGACCCACAGCCTCACCATTACAAGAAAGACTTCCATCATTTTCCATGGCAGTTTCATACACATCCATTTCAACTGAAGAACTGATGAAATCGTCATTGGATGCATCTCTACCATTTCCTTCCAAATTGCAACATATCCATGAAGGTATTTCACAACAACTGAGAAGCTTATTGTACTAGATAGATAAAGAAGAATCAGGGCATGATGAACACGTTAGGCTTTTGACATTGATATGGAATAAGAATAAAAGTTTAAAAACAATGACTCATCTAATTCTAAGATAAAATGGAACTATATCCAAATTTTATCAACTGCGAACATTATGCATATAAATGTGTAACAAACACAAATTAAGAACATGTTCGTAAATGCTAGTAACTGAAATGATAATGTTGAAATAAATTAGTGAAAATATTAAAACCACGGTTATCCCAAAATGCTTAAACTTATAAGAAATAGTGAATTTCATCATTTAATTATTATTCTGACACTCTCTTTCAGGTGCGAGCTATAACTCTCCCTCAACAACAGAGACCCAACGTGTAGAATTTTTAACTGAATGAGAGGTAAATTATAAAGTTAGCATTCATACTCCCGACCACTCTCTAATACAATTTAATGTCACCGGTCATTCCAAATGCTAAAAAAGTTTGAATTTAATCATTCAAATTATTATTCTAACAGAAAGTACTAAAAAAATAAAATAAAGAATGAAGTCATCCTCTTAAAAGTAAGAATGACTTCTATTCATCTGAATAAGAAGAAAAAGAACAGTCACTTAAGATGGTTTGACCATAAGCAATGGAGACCGATCATTGCATTAGTGGGAAAGAATAATTTAATTCAAAATGACGTAGTGAAAAGAGATAAAGAAAGACTTAAAATAACATGTGTGAAAGTAAAGAAGGACATGTTGAATAAAAAGCCCATAGAGAGCATATGATTTTGGATAGAATAGAATGACCAAAAAGAATGCATATGGGCAACCCGATTAGTTGATAAGATCCACAAAGTCATTGAATCAGTGAAACAAAATATAAAAAACAATTTCCAGAAGAGATGATAGGCATATACCCTAATTTCAATAATGCACTCAAATCAAATACAGTAGAAACAGAAAGGATAGATCAAATGAATGAAAAGCTAAGTTGAAAAAGAGTACATGACGGCATATGATTTGATAAGTGCAAATAACAATCTATTAAAGGATTCAAGTTGCCAGAGATAAGTTAGGATTTGGCCTCTCTGATAGAGTAGCAATAACAGATTTTTTTTGGGCAAACAAATAATATCGCACAACAGCAAGAAACTAAATTGCAATGAACCACAACAGGTAAAGAAATGTCATTAAGCGCCTTTGAAACCAGGTCAATAGAAAGTATTAAAAACAATAAAGTTACAATAGAACCACTTGATGCATCATTGGCCCTATTAACAATTATAGATAAGTACCTGTAGATTTAAGTTTTGAAGGTTACGCATTGAACCAAGGTCAAGAGACCCTAGAGATGTCAGCCTATTATTTGAGAGGTCCACGTTCTCCAACCTTTGCAGAGAGGACAAACCAGAAGGGAGTTCCACCAATTTATTATTAGCAACTTTTAACGATATCAAGGCATTCAAAAAACTTATTTCAGTTGGCAAACTCTTCATCTTATTGAATGAAAGATCTAGATACTCCAAATTATGTAAGCAGCCAATTTCTGGAGGAAGGTATCTGCACGAAAAAATTTCACCACCATTCAGTCGGTTAATGGTAAAAGTGATGACAGCAAAACTATTTCTCTATCTGTTACTGAACTGATAACAACAATGGTTGTCAAGTACTCAAGGCCTAACTATTTGGAGAAAACTAAATGTAACTCAATGGTTTCATCTGATAAAAACAAGCATTCCACCATATAGATTTTCACATAGTTTATGATTATTAGATAAAAAATAAAATAAAATAAATTAAAAAAAAATAAAAAAAAAAGAGATTCAACACATGGTTACAGCAGAATGCTATCACTATCAAGGCCCAACAATTGGGACTGCCACAAAAAATTGAACTTATAGTGACTAAGGCAATCCCATGATTACGTCCTCCATTTCCTGAAACTATACAAATCTCTTTTAAGTCTTCAAACTTCCATATTTCATTAATTTAAAAAACAAAACTATTCTTTGAACCTATCAAAGGATCTGCAGCAAGGTTTTTCCCCGTCGCTTCAATGCATGTTCCGTATAGTTTTGAATCTCTCTTTGCTTTCAGAATTTCTTTGGCATTATTTCTTGGCAGTTGTGTATCATAGCAGTTCATGTAAAAGTGAAAAAATGGCAACCACATAACCCAAACCATAATATGCATTAACAACTCCACACTGCTATAAGCAATCCAAGTAGCTCAGGCTTTGCTATTATAGAGCTCATTCAATGTGACTCAGTAGCCTAGGCAAGCAAAGCTCAACCCATTTACGAGTTTGATGTTAAAAGGCCTATCTAAATTAATGACAGGACAAAAATTATCCCTTCAAAAAAAAAAGGCCATCTTATAACAAGCCCTTCTTGGATGATGTCGATATAAAATGGAAAAAGAAATTACAAGAAAATAAGAAGAATGCTAAAATATTTACAAGTACTTACCAAAATGTACTTATGTGTTTGTAAATTTCAGCATTCTCTTTCTTATTATCAACTACAACTAACACACTTCTGTATGGGATTGAACATGTGAAGTCATACTGGACACTTTGTTTCCGGGGGAAGGAGATCCCAATTGACAATGATCATTGGCAAAAAAAAAAAAATTCCCCTAGTCATTGTCCATCTAGAGGCCTTCAGTTGAAAGATATCATATTGAACAATACAGAAAATATTCTTGTGGAAAATACAAAATATGTATAATACACAAAAATCAACGATATTGTTATGTCCTCGCCAGATCAAAATTAGAAAAACGTCCACTCAGCTCAAAACATATGCCTACCACACACTAATTATTTACAACTGAACCAAGCCTCCATCCCAAATCAATTGGGTTCAGTTATACTTCCTATTTGACAAAAAATAAAAAAAATAATAATAAAAAAGCCTAAAAACACCATTAGTTCATGGCTGACACATTCCAATTATCTTTCCCAGCGTCTAACATTAGAATAAAGCATAATAGCTGCCGCACAAAACAGACCCAACTACAAATACTTCAATTTAACTAAACCAATTTGTCACAGCAAGCTCACGTGAACCCAAATAACCAAAGATTCAAATTTCCAACTTAACCAAAAAAAGAGAATAGCTAAACACAGTGATATACACGGCTTACCGAATAGAAAAATGGCAAACAGAGAGCTTGGTCAAGCCCTTAAGCCCAGCGATCTCGCTCAGTATCGGGAACGCCGAAGGCCGAGGCGGCACTTTGGACAGCTCAAGCTCCTTGAGACCCTCCAGCTTACGCAGTGGCAACCCACCAAACCCCGGCGACGATAACTTCACCTGTAAGCACTCCAACCCGAGCAAATTCCCCAACTCCGACGGAAACAAATTGATCTCATTCCCAAAGAACTTAAACCTCCTCAGCCGCCCAAGACCACCCAGCGATTTGGGTATCAAATTGAACACATTTTTGTATAAGTACAACCCTTCCACGTCGTTGTTTGAGCTCTCCAAAGACGAAATTTCCAAGATTTTCCCAGACACGTCGAGAACCGCCTCGTCCTCGACATTACTATTGCAATCGTTATCGATCAAAGTGGGTTTTGGGGGTTTTGAAGTTTCGGACTTTTCGGGGTTTTCGGCCGATTCAGGGGCATTCTGGTCCGAATTGGCGTGCTGCATTGGAGGTAAAGATGGATTAATAAATGAAGGATTTGTGGAAGAACGGAATCGAATTGGTGGGATTTGCAAGAAATTGGAAAGGTTTATTACGGTAAATATCTGTTTGGACGGTAAGAAAAGTACGAACACAGAACATGGAAAGAAAGAATGAGGGAAAATAAGAGAGAGTTAGAGAAAATAAAGGGGGTGAGAGCCGAGGGGAGCGTGTGAGAGAGAGCGAAGGAAGAAACCCTAAAACGTAGTCTCGTACAGGGGGGGGAAATATATAGGAGAAAAAGGAATTGAATTTTATTTTATTTGTTACGTTGAATATTGACGCCCGTTTGGACACCTCCTCCTTTCTTGCAGCGGAAAAGTCAAAAATAGCCTTCACTGAAGCTACTGCTACAAACTTGAATTCCATGCAGCGGGAATGGTAAAATTGGAAAATGGACTGGAGTGGACTCAGAAAATTGATGCAGATGACGAACGATTTTGCACGTGGACATGTATTCAGTAGTTTTGAGAAGCTTAGCGGTGTTACGGTGTTTTGGTATTAAATGTAAGATATAAGATATAGTAGACTAGCAGTTGATAATCAGTCTTCACATGCTTATGTTGAAAAATAAAGAGTTCCATTGAAATTATCCAAGAAAAGACAATGATTGTTGTGAAATTAATCAAACAAAAATGGCAAGATAACGATAGATAGATCATAGATTGCTAAACATCATATTTTTGTCTCATTTTTATTTTAATATGCTAACGTGGCAAGCTCTAATTGTAATGCCCCCATCTTGTTAACAAATACCCCCTCCATCAGCATTAAGCATGTCAATCGAACGTTAGGGTTACAACTCCATCAATTGTTCAACAAATTCATGCAGATTCTATTGATGTCCAAAAATTCTAATTTATACTACTTAAAACCAACCCTAATTAATTATGGAAGTATTACAAGAGGCGTCCAAGGGTGGACCTCTTCACCCTTATCCATTTGTAGGTTGGACCTCCACCCTTATTGCTCCTCTATAAGTTGGGCTGAGGTGGAGCCGGTCCTTTGTGGCAACGAAGCCACCCTCATTGGCTCCCTTTGTGGGGTGGAGGGTGGATATCCTCGTTGAAAATTAATCAAACTATACTTAACATGAAACACTTCCTAATACTCATTCACTAAGTAAATAAGTTCTGAGAGATCTAATTCATAAATATAGCGGAATATTTATAACTTAAAGCAAGATAGCATAGTTAAATAGGTCCATTAATTGGTAAAAATCCATAGCAAATGCTAAATATCTCAAGATAAATAACTTAAAAACCAAAACGCTACAATTTTAGAATATCTTCAAAACTACCAATAAGTAAAGAAACTCTAAACATAAATAAAATCTCAAAAGAACATCGAGCATCAAGAGCGAGTCTTAATAACATAGACAAGATAAATATATGAATCATCTCGCGACGTGTATTCTCATCACTATCCCACATGCCATGCAACCAAATTGGATTTAGGGCCTCAAAGATGATCCTGACTATATCTTTCACAAGTACAAAGTGTTTCCAAGGCATCACCATTTATCTGCTGACTAGCTACGAAACACAAAAATGTTCCACAGGTTGAAAGAAATATCAATTGTAAGTCCACCACTTAGTAAGGTAAAATGACATGGAAAGCAGTTACATAATTTGTTTGCAAAAGGTTTTTCTACATTAAAATATAACGTCGTGCAAAACAGTTGGTATATATGCAATGCAATATAGATATATAAATACATGATAATTTTGATCATACTGTCATAACTCAACTCCATATCATCTATTCGGGCTGTTACTCATTTCTGTTCAGGTTTGCGCATTCTCGAAATAACCTCTAGTACAACATTGGTGCCCCAATGTGCAAAAACTAGTAAACATCATACAACAGCCCGACTAGGTAACCCACACTTTTAATAATGTCGTATGGTCATGACTACCATGCGTACATGGCTACGTTGGTCACTTAGCGGATCTCTTGGATCTAAAGCAAAACATAACTAAACTGAATCATAGGGCCTTGCCCCTTTAATGATACCCCATGATACAAGGTCATATCTACTAAATGCACTTATCTTCACTGTGTTTTACATTCATGAATGACATAAAATACTTACTCGAACTTCAGTTCATCTCTGGTTGCATCATTTGGACAAATAAGAGAGTTCATACATTCATAAATAGAGTTCGTGTAATAAAAGTCATGCATTTTTTCTCATTCATATCAAAGTAATATATTAAACAATGTTAATCACATAACAATATCCATGTGAGATTCACTCACTTAAGTTGTAAGAACAGTCCTAAATACCAACTTCAAACTCAACAAGATTGTCCTCTGCAAAAACCATAATGTTAAACAACTCTCTCTAACCAAATACATTGGCATAGAACCTAAAAATTGACAAAATAGGGCTCTAGAATGGGGTAGGATCGATTCTGGAAATGCTGAGATTGATCCTCCCTTATTGATATTGGTAGGGGGATGATTGATCTTAGGCTAGGCAAGATCAATATTGTCAACCTGGGATCAATCTTGGATTGGCATAAACATCTCACAACATGTCCAGAACACTTTTAAACCCCAAACGAATAGACTCTAAAACAAATCTTAAAGTTCTGAAATAATTTAAGGTTCAATCTAACCAAACTATACAGACTAAATCATCATATCAATCTAATACGCTTACTATAGTCTTTAATCAACTTGAATAACATAAACAATATGAGAACACGAACAAAAATATTTACGAACACACTTACCTAACTATATTGATATAGGGTGAAAAGAAATCAAACAACAAAGATTGGTGAAACTAATCTCCTCACAAGCCTTGCGAAGCTTAAAAACTCTAAAAAAACAAACTCAAACTGAAGAAACAACATTCCTTTCTCAACCACGACACTCTGACGGCCTCTCGATGCTTGGAATTCGTACAACAAAAGTTGATGAAGGTTAATAATTAATATATAAACGTTACGAATGCACTATGGCTATAAAAAACCTAAAATTATATTTTGACGCTAGATGATTGATCCTAAAAAGTGAGGATCGATCCTTAGGGTTTCTAGCCCCTGAGGATCAGAGAGAGGATCGATCCTATCATGTGGAGGATCGATTCTCCAAGTCAGAAACTGACTTGGAGGTCTTTTCAGGCCCTATAAACTACCTTAGAGCACTCTTAGTGGACTTAACTGAGTAAATTTAACCAAAAGTCTAAAAACCTTCCCCTAGTGGACTCAATAAGACCACCCAAAATAATTGATTAGTGTACAATGCTCATCAAACTATTAAAAATTTAATTTTTTCTCTCTCCCATGCATGGTTTTTTTTTTTTTCCTTCCCCTTTTCTTTCCCCACGAACAGTTCCTATTTTCTTTTTCTTCTTCCTTCCTCTCCCATTTCTTCTCCCCTCTACACGATGTCGTCACCGTCTGTCGAGTCTCATGCCGTCTCTGTTCGTCAAGTCCCACACAGTTGACTCCTACTCTATCGCCTTCCATCTAGCATAAGTCAGTAACTCTCTCTCTCTCTGGTTTGGCCGAGTTCTATCTTCACGGATCAGGGTTCTTGAATCTATGATAAAGCTAGGGATTCTAATTTGGGTTTGATGAATTTATGAATGTTCTATACTGAATGTTTAAACTGAAGATGAATTCTAATTTTGGTCTTTTGATGAATTATGATTTGAGTTTAATGAATTTGGGTTTTAATATGTTCATAAAGAATTGTGTCTTATGATGAATTTTGAATGGGTGCACTGGATTCAGTAGTGTAACACCCCACCCGCGGTCTAAGTGAAGGAGACACCTTATCCCATTTCCTTTTATTATGGATTTTGAAATTTTATGAAGACTAATCATGAGAGATGAACATCAAGGGTTAATTTAAGGCATAAGTATATATAGGCAACACCCTCCTATTTTCGATCTTTTATTTACCAGTGATTTGATGACCTTCACTAGAGCAAACACCTCAGAAGCCAATTACACTTTATCCCACCCTACTAGATACTCAAGTTGATGAATTGTAGCTTAAACTTATCGGGGAAGAGAAAAGAAAAACAAATAAATGGTTCAAATTTCATTATTGTGAACACAAATTTAACTTTTAGCATTTGTATGTCATTAATTTCTACATCATTGATGGCATTGAATTGCTACTAGATTCCAATAGAGATGAATTAAATTTACATTATGTCAAGGAAGGTAATTTCATTCATCAAGAAGGGTCTCCTAAAATATCTGAAAATGGAGCTTTGTATTGTCATATATGTAAAATAAATATGTTTGAAATACCTTTTTAATTTATATGACTCTATTGTTGTTTATATATATACATAGTTCTTTTGTGCCTATGTGTTGCCCCTACGCGAGGAGGGGGTGTTTAGCTGCTAGGAAGTCAAATTATTGATATAAGAAAAAAAATAATTGTAATGAGTGGCTGCTATACTAGAAATGAAGACAATTTCTTAAGCAGATGTTGGCTAAGTTGTAAAATCGTGAGGCCTAGTTAGTGGCTACAAAATTATTAAAGTCACTTCAAATTATCTTAATGGCAATGCTTTGCAGGTATTCATGCTTTAATCTTCAGGTATGCTCTTTGTGGATGTCATTTGGGGTCCATAATAAGCTTTCCCCAATTGTCTTATTATGGTGGGGTTTTATATTGTTCTGTTTATGCTAGCTGCTTGTCTGCATTTCATTGTGAGAATCTTCCAGATTATGTAAACCAGAATCTTGTGTTTGTTGAATCAATGAATAGGTTTATACCATTAAGACAATTATGTTGGAAAGATAATGGCAGAGTATAGGTACCGAACTAATGTTTTGTATTTTAGCTCATGAAAGAATATCTAAGTAAGTGTAAAAAGGTCCTAGTTGATTGGAGTTGTCTCTGTTTTAGTTAAATCTTCAATTCCATTATGCAATTTTAGAATTTTATGAATAAATTTATGTTTGAAGTTGTCAAAGATATAGATGAAAACTAAATTATCATTACATACTTGATTTGTGCTTTTTTATGATGGATTCCCAAGATCAAGAAAATACGTCATTCATAAATATTTTACAGGGAGATGCTAACATAGACAACTCATTTTTTGGTGAATTTCAACAAGCTCCAATGTATGTTGATCACTCTCAACCCCAAGTTGTTAATGCTCCCAATAAGAGAGTATAACGTGGTACTAACTTCTCTATAGAGGAAGACAAGCTCTCGGTATCGTCATGGCTAAATGTTGGCATGGATGCAGTGCAAATGACTTACCAAAAGCATTAGCAATTTTGGAAAAAAGTTCATGCATACTACTATCAACATAAGGAGTTCATTTCTGAATGAATATCTAATTCCTTAATGAATCGGTGGTCAACTATTCAAAAATCAGTTTCTAAGTTTACTGCGTGCATGTCTTAGATTGAACATCTCAACCAAAGTGATACTACTGAGCATGGTAAGGTATAAGTTATATTAAAATCACGCACTCAATATATCAACCTTACAATTGTTTGAAGATATTAATTATTTTTCTATTTACTTTCACTTTTAGATTCAAAAGACAAAGGCTGTATATCGTTCACAGAATAACGATGTACCTTTTCTATATGAACGTTGTTGGAATTTGTTTAAGGACGATCAAAAGTGGTTCTACCATGGCAAGAAGGACAAATAAAGAAGAAGGTCATCTATAATAACATCTGCTAATGTTACTCATACTGCAAACTCTATAAATGAAGGTGAAGGGGACAATGTGTCGAACAATGGTAACAATATAAAGTTTGAGAGATCAATAAGAAGGAAAGCCGAAAAGGCAAAAAGAATGAGGAAAGAGGCTCCCTCTGAAGATGTAATGAATTTCATAAAAAAAATAGCGAAAATTCTTAAGGATGTGCGTTGTCAAGAAGAATAGCTAATTCGCTTGGAAAAAGAAAAAAATGGATATTAAAAGGAAAAGGCTTCAGTTTGAAGCGTTGGATTGCAAGGAGAGAATAATGATGATTGATACAAATATGATGACCGAAGCACAACAACAATGCTAGAAGGGACGCCAAGATGAAATCATTGAGAGTCAGCAATCAAGAAAGTGAGCATGATTTGTTCTTGTACTATCTTTGTTGTGTTTTTGATATCGTATTTGACATTAATGTTCAATCCTTAATATGTCCACTTTTGATCTCGTATTGAACTTTAATGTTCCATCCTAATATGTCCACTTTTGATATCATATTGGACTTTTGATCACAATCTTAAATCTTTTGAAGCGTTTCACTAAATTCTTGGTTATATTTGTCTTTTCTTTTTC
>FXXK01000893.1:0-33783 GCA_900184695.1 Betula pendula
AGATAGAGGAAGGATGTATCATCTCTCTTGCTAACCAAATCCTATTGACATCTGTGTATACTTGATGCTCCTTGCCGCAAGAGGCGAACAGTGGCTGAGAGCCCAAACCAGTCGAAGGACTCCTATGTCCAGGCACGCCCATCCCGGACATTGTGAAAATCCCTCAAGGAAGCTCCCTTTACTCTTGTATACGGTAACGGTTCTGTCAGAAATCCTACACCAATCCCGCCGATACCTTTCCTACAGTCGGGGGCATGTTCGGCAGGTTCGGTGCTCACATCCTATGCTAATCTTCCGCCATTTATCATCTCCCAGAACCTTGCTACATTGGACTTCTTTCGCTCTGTTTCAGACATAATCTCTTTTCTCGAGAGGACTATCATGTCGACCAGCCCAACTTCCTTCCACCGTTCCTTTCTATATCTCACAGAGCACGGGTGAACACGCAATGCCCTTGCGGTAACCGCTAAAGTCCACCATTTCCATGATCCTCATTCGTCGGTCCTCCCTCTCGGACCCTTCCAAGCCTACTCCGATGCTGATTGGGGCTGGCTGTCCCGGGACGACCGCAAATCCAATGGGGTTTTTGCGTCTTTTTGGACCCAATCTCATTCTTGGTCCTCTCGCAAACAACGGACTGTTCGCCCGATCCAGCACCGAAGTCCGAATATCGCACTCTTGCTCACACTGCCGCTGAACTCATTTGGTTGCAATCCCTGCTTCGTGATCTTGGTATTTTCCTCCCCACACCTCCCATTCTTGGTGTGAACAACATTGGTGCCACCTCTCACCGCCAATCCAGCTTTCCATGCTCGCACCAAACACATTGAAATCGACTTCCATTTTGTTCGCGATAAAGTCGCTTCAAGCTTTAGATGTTCGCTTTATCTCCAGCAAAGATAATCTGGCTGACATTTTTACCAAACCCACCGCCTATTCTCATTTCTTCACCATGCGTGACAAGCTTCACATTGTATGCCACATGTCTCGTTCGGGGGCGTATTGGCAAGTATCTACTCCACAAGGAAATACCACTCACGTGGAAAATCAAGCAAATCACATACCCAAAGGAATGCAAATCAATCATCCAAAGGCAGCAGCTCCACAATCCACAATCAAAGAAATCAACACACTAACGGCATAATATCTCCCAAGGAAAGGCAATTTGAATGGACAACACAAAAAGGAAGATCCCAACGGCTATGTACAATCTACAAAGGAAATCCAATATTTTGTCTTTATTGTATTTATTTCATTTCCTAGTATTGTTACACTAATTCTTTGTATATATTCTGATGAAGATCAATGAGAAAGTGTGCAAAACAATACCTTCGATTTTCAATTCTATATGCCAAATCCACGAGTTTGTTGTTTCCTCTTGATTTGTTTTGTACATCACGGTTTCGAGTTCTTTGATGAATAAATATTGTAAATCTGAAGAGTTTGAAAGGGCTTCATGTATCTTTGTGGTCCGGATAATGTTTCTTTGAATATCATGTTTTTTGGGTTCCAAAAAAGTGAGGATACATTGTGTTTTTCCCTATTTGGATGAACTTGAATGGGGTTGTTTGAAGTTTTTCTCTTTGGATTGCAATTACTTTTCTTGCAATAAAATTTGCACAGTAATCTGTGTAACTGACAGATAATATATATAAATATACGGAAAAAAAAATATATATACTCTCATCAAACAAACACTTAATTTGCAATTTTCTTAAAATTAAAGATGCATCAATGTCTCCCATTCTTAGCTACCACTCTAAAGTACCAAAAATTTGCAATGTCAAAAAGAAATAAAAAAAAAATCCTAAAAAAAATTCAATAAAATTTCCCAATAAATTCGAAAAACAAAAGAAAAGAAAAAAGAAAACTAAAAATTTGAATTTGTTCTTTCTTTGTTTTTTATGATTTACTTTTTAGAAAAATATCTCGTTAATTTTAACTTTTATGCTCGTCTCAAAGGCTGACACCTTCCAGGTAAACGCAACTCTAATTAATCAAGGAAAAGACAACATCCACAAATTTGATCAAAGCTAGCTAAAACAAGACACACAATCCTCAAGTTAAGATTAAACTGCCTTCAGATTGAAATCAAATACAAATCACAAGTTCAAGAGAAATAATCGAAATCCAATCTATCAAATCGGTCACTGTCCAAAGCAGAAAATCTGATTCTAGTAATCCCAACTTCAGATTCAAGTAAAGCAATAAAAATTAAATAAGTCCAGTCATGTCCCAACCATAATCAGAACTTAACACGCGACATAAGCATTAAAATTATGTTTAGCAAACAAAATGACTATTTTTTAAAATAGACTTTATTAAGAATAAAATGAGTGAAATAAATTAGCCTTAGAATAGCCATTTTCATGACCATAAAGAAATGTCTATTCCTTCAATTAAAAAAATAATTATTCCTCTTAAATTTGAAAAAAAAGTTTTTCCCTAAATAATTATTCTCTCATGGCTATCAAAATGACTATTCCAAAGCTAATACATTTCACTCATTCTATTTTTAATAAAGATTATTCCTTAAAATAGTCATTCCACATACCAAACATGACCTAAATTTTTGACACGACCCGTGAACTTGATACAAACTCAACTTTTTACTTATTTAATAAACGAATCGACTAATATTGACTTATATAGTCTTATAATTGCTACGAGGACGCAGTTAAACAAAAACAGGACTAAAGGATAGGATACAGGTTGCATCCTAGACACGTCATCTCGTTAGATTCATCTCGTGCCATTTTTACACCTAATGGTAGAGTTCTGTACCAAAGCAGTAGACATGGTTCTGACAGCCATAGAACGCAATCAGTACCCATTGTTCACTCCCTTGAGTCAAGGCAACTAGGCCATAATCAGCCCCTAATTCACGTCACCCTGCCGTTCAGTCTAATCATCATTATCAAGATCATTTGAGCACAGGAGGACATCTTCATTTTCTATCTTAGGCTCCAATGCATGATGTCTCGCCGCTAAGTTCAATCATTCAAAAAACACTCCTAAAAGTATGAACAATACCCTTTCACTTTCCTATTCACTGTTTAAGCAAAGCTAATTCAATCATAAATTGCTGTAATAGTGCCACAACGTGCAATTTGAAAGTGACTTCAATAGCAAAATTGACTCTAACAGCAAGACCATGTTTCTTGAAGGCATTCAATATGTTCCAATCTGAACTCCCTTCAGCACCTCACCATCTATGGAGATGAATCTAAAATGGGGATGGATCTAGGACAGTGACAACTAACAGACGCGGTGCCAAGTTCAAAAATAAAGAGCATTGTAATAGTCAACACTTAGAATTAAGAAACTATACACAAACTCATGAACACCATACCAGCAAACGATTTAGCTACAGCTTCATTATCCCACTTACAACAAAGTACAACCAATAAGTATCCTAACTATGATGCATACATACATACATAAGTGCAAGATTCCTGTATATTTCTCACTAACTAACCAAGTGCATCGCTGTACCAACTTTTCAGTCAACAACAATTTTCCTTAGCTTTGAGTTGAGCATCTCCTTTCCTGTGACACAAAACAAAACCAGTTCCTCAATCTTCATCTCCTAATTACTTTGACAAAATCAGAGCTCTTTGTAACCTTTTAAAAGAAACAAAGCTGTACAAAAGGCCATTCTTTTGACTTAAAAGGGCAACTAGAAAATTTACTGTAAAATTTTAATGAACCCCATATCACAAAAACATTTTAGCAAACAATTTGTTTCCAACAAAAGTAGAGACATATCAACACCATAAATGCTAAGGTCAAATGGATTCCTTATCAAGAAATCAATGCCGTGTGCATTTTGTTGCAACAACACATCTTTAATCACCAATCTTGTGAATTACTACAAATGTTCCGTTAATTTGGTGAAGAAGTTAAATTTAAGTAATTGAGAAGTCCGTCTTGACCGCCATCAGGAGATGCACATGCATCAAATTGACTGTTGTAGCCACATTCCTCTTATGATTTTTGCCAATAAAACTTGTCACAAATAAACAAATACAGCACTGGTAACACATATTGCCTCTAACTGTCCTGGTTTAAGGCATCCTGCAGAACTGGTCTGCTGAGCTATGTTTCAGTTTGTGTAGGTTAAGGTCCCTGGAGCTATTTTTGAAGGGGAGTAACTGCTGTGGATTTCAACTTGTTTTGCAGAAGATCTGTGCAACTTTTGAAGGATAAGCAGCTTGTTTTAAAGAACAGTGCAGATAAGTTGTTGTTCCAAGTCTTTTGAATTCTAGTTAGAAAGTTCAGAATGGCTTCGTTAATTGTATAGTTGCGTTGATATAGCTCCTGTTTTGTAAATGTTAGCTGGATATTGCAGTGGTTATGGGCTGCTACTTGGTAAATAGGCTGGTTGTAAGCATTTGTTTTAGTTGTGTCTGTATTGGATTTTGAAGTTGTTGTTAGGTGTCTTGATGGCACTGGGAGATCTAGCAGGTTCTGCTGGAGTGTGTTGTATTCTTTGTTTGTTAATAGAAATTCATTCATTTAATAAAAAAAAAAAAAGTTCCACATATTGCAGTAATATTATGTATGACAAGGAAATCACATAATGAGCCAAAGGACAGACAACAAAGCATGTCATGTGGTAAAGAATGTGACCTGATACAGATGTAGAACGACAGTTTTGGAAAACCATGCGCTTCACTGTTTCTCTGTGCCCAAAATTTTGTTCTTCTGAAATTTGTGTTTCGTGAAGGAAGCTCTTGGTTATTTGGTCCTCTGCTACATCATCAGACGACTGATCTGTTGGTTCATTCTCTACCATAGTCACTTTCCTTGTTGAAACTGCCATGGCAACCCTTTTCAGGTACCGTGAAGGTCCTGGAATTTTAAAAAACAAATATTTGAATAATGACATGTTTTTAAAACAAAGTTGATGATGTGGAACAAGTTTCTATGGATTTTCTAGAGCTGACAGATAGGCAAAAGGCCAAACGCTGCATCCAAAAATAGAGTTTAGTTTTAGGGCAAAACTTCAAACAACCATAACTCTTGATTGGCGAGGGTTTACAAGGCCTATGACCTGTCAAAACAACCGTCTCAATGAGGACAACAACATCCTCTCCTTTCAGAACCGATTTCTGTCTCCCCTGTTTTCACTCTCTCTGGACCGTTCTTCAGCCCAATGTCATTTTTATGTCTTTTATTTCAGTTCCATACTTTTCAGCTGTTTCCACTACTTTTCAGCTGTTCACACTACTTCCCTTGTTTCCACTATCACACTACGGCAAGTAACTTCAAAGACATATGAAACTTCAAAGAAATATGAAAATTCAAAGAAATATGAAAATTCATGACCACCACTCCTCATAATTCGATTACGCTCCCAAAACCATGAAGAATACTAGTATTGGAGGAAGTAAGGAAGAGGGAAGTGAAGGAGAAAACAAAAGAAAGGATAAGAAAAGGATATGATACATCTATTTAAATACATAATGTTAAGCCACTATATGATTATAGACTTTTGTTAGTTGGGGGATCCTACGTGGTTTTCCTTTATTTCTAAATCTCCAGAATTAAACTTTCTAACCCCTACAAATATGTAATGTTCAGACTGATTCAACAGTCAATTATCAATTGACATTTCATATCATCAAAGTCTCTTATAGTGTGTCTCGATCCCAAACCTTGTAGTGGATTTAAAAGCATAGTTAGCATTAGATGTATACTTTCCCTGCCTCTGCTGTCATGGTGCGGTCAAGTCACTTCAAAGAAATATGAAAATTCATCACCATCGTTTTTCCCATAATTCGATTACGCTCCCCAAAAGCAGGATGAGTACTGGTAGTGGGGGATATGGGGAAGAGGAAAGTGAAGAAAAAAAGAAGAGGAAAGGATATGAAGCAGATCAGCCATGTATCTGTTTAATTGGAATTGTAAATATCACCGCACACATTTATTCATGGAAACTTGGTCAACAATGCACATCAGCACAGACTACCTTTTTTTCCCTTCTTTTTTTTTGATAAGTAAAAGTCAATTTTATAAAAATATAAGACGCCCCTAAGTACACAGGAAGTATACAAAAGGAACTCCTAACTAGGGGGGCAAAATAAACAAGAAAATCACTGAAACTAAGAAACAGCGATGAAACAAACGCCACTGTCCAGAGAAACAGAGTCTCATAGAAAAAAGATAAAATGTCCTCCAACGACTTCTCTCTATCCTCAAAGTTTTTGTCATTCCGTTCCTTCCACAAACACCAGAAGAGGCACGTAGGAACCATTTTCCACACAGCAGCGCTTCTAGGCCTGCCCGAGGACCACCAGCAGCCTAACAAATCCACAACTCACCTAGGCATCACCCAGGACAGCTCAAAACGACTAAAAAACGCACTCCAAACTGTGTACGCTACGTCGCAATGGAGAAGAAGGTGATCCACAGATTCCCCAGCCCTCTTACACATACAACATCTGTCAATCACAATGACGTGCCGCCTCCTGAGATTATCCAAGGTAAGGATCTTACCTAAGGCCGTCGACCACGCAAAAAAGGCCGCCCTCTGTGGGGCCAGCGTCTTCCAAACACTCTTCCAAGGAAAGCGACACCCATCAAGAGAAGCCAAGGAGCTGTATAGAGACTTAACCTTAAACAAACCTCTTTTAGAAGAGGCCCACCTCATCTGATCTTCACAACCTCTTTTTACCTTGACAGAATACAACACCTGGAAAAAGGAAGCAAAGACATCTACCTCCCAGTCATGTGCTGATCTGACAAAGCTCATGTTCCAATGGTTGGAGCCTCCCAAAAACTCCAAATTAACCGCGACGGATGCGTCTTTCATGGTTGCTATTCCATACAGGCCTGAAAAAGCATCCATAAGAGGTACTTCCCCACACCACTTATCCTGCCAGAATTTGATCCGAGAACTTTCCCCAACCTGGAAACTAGATAAGCTGAAAACCTTCCCCCAACCTTTTCTGATGTTCTTCCACAACCCCACCCCATAGGAACCTATAGGCTCCAGAGAACACCACCCTCCCCATTTTTTCCCTTCTGTTAATTATCAAACATGAAAAAGCTCTCAGCATTTCTTAGTGGTATCAAGAAAGCCATATTCATAAATTTTTAGAAGATCAATCTGGAATGGGACTTTATGCATTTTGTGACACAGTGTTTCATCATCCATGGAACTATTTACATGTCAGCTAGTCTCAAAACTTACAAAATCTTTAACATTTACCACAAATGAAATGTAGAGTTTCTAGTTGCAGCCACATCTAATCCATCTCAATTGTTCTCCCATCTTATAAATAGAATAGGATGCCATTTGTTTGACTAAGTTGCGAGGATTCTAAAATCTCTTGAGAGATTGTCTCGACTCCCCCTTTTGAGGCAAGAGAGCTTTTGTTGAGAGCCATTGTAGCTTTCCATCTCTTGGAATTTGTTGAGCCAAGAGAATCCTTGTTGAGAGCCCTTGCTTTCCAATCTCTTGGAGTTTGTTGTTCAAGAGAGCCTTGGTTAAAAGCTTCCTTTGCTTTCCCTCTCTTGGAGTGTGAACTTAGTTCTCCACCCTTGTACCAAGAAAGGATTTGTCAAAGGCTTGTAGCTCTCTCTCTCTCTCGGATTTGATTTCCTTTTCGAACCACACCATACACATCCTTCCAACCACAAAGAAGTCTACCGGTAGGTCGGTAAAGAAAGTCACTCGTAGAAGATTGGCCAGTAGGGAGATGGAGCACAGACACGTGAGGAGCGGGTTGTCCTATAGTTGGTCTGAGTATTTCGAGGGGTTGTAAGTTTACTTTGTTTGTATTTTGGTCTTCTATATTATAGTGATTTCCTGGTTTGGCTACCCTAGTGTGATTTTACCTTTGAGGTGCTTAAAGGGTTTTCACTTTGTACCCAAAATCTTTGCGTTGATTTTGTGGTTGTGATATTTATGTGTTTTAAGTTACAATAATTTTAGCTTGTGATAATTATTGCTATTATGTGGTTGATTTGGGGTTAGAACCTGATCCATAGTTCTTTCATTAAAGAAAAAGAATCAAGCACCATTAAAAAACTAAAGTAGACTTGTATGGCCAGAAGCTCTGGATAATTTGGCTGAATCCGAGGTACCCCGAGGAATATGTTTCATACAGTTCATCAGATATGGGTGAGATTTTTTTTCAGATCTGGCCGAATCCTAGGTACCCCAAGGTACTGGGGTTACAATTACTTTTCTTACAGTATTTTCCTAAGGTTGTATATCGACAAAGATATAGCACACGTTAATGGCAGCACCCAAAATCCCACCAAATTTAGTATTCTGACAAATGATATCTTGTTTCCCTTTCACTCTCGATGGCCATGCTCACCCTCCCTCCCTCGCACCAAATATAGTTTCCTTGTTGATATAGCTGGGGTTACAATTTGTTTTCTTACAGTATTTTCCTACTATTTTATAACTGATAAAGATATGGCTCATATAATGGCAGCACCCAAATTCCCATCAAATTTAGTCTTCTCACAGATAGTGTCTTGTTTTCTTTTCATTCCTACTTTACATTTAACAAAAAGATTTTCCAGAATTCCTTCATTCTTCTTATTTTTTCCTTTGCTTGTTTGATATCAAGGTTCAAATAACACGAATCCTACTATTTAGGGGTCGCACTTCCACTTATATGAGAGACCAAATCTTTTTGTCTTTCTTCTCAATCATAGGTTTTACTAACATATATCAACCTTGGCATTCAATATTGCTTTATCCTTCTCAAGTTTAGAGATTAATACAAAATAATCATATTCAATCTTGTTTTCAGATATCTGAAACTGGGTTCATGATGTCAAAATTAACACTATATTTAATACACTGACCTCTAAAAAGTTTTTAACATAACCCTAAAATTTTCGGCATCATTGTCTTCCTCTCCAAGCTTTAATGACTCACATTGTCAAGCATTCTATAGGAGTGGCAATTCATATTTGCGTGTCGAGACATGTATGTTAGACTATATAGGTCAACCATCACCTGACTCATTTAATTAAACGGGTCAAACCACTTAATTATAATTCTCTAATTTTGTATTGGGTTCGTGTCAGATTTGCGGGTCATATCAAAAATTGCCTACCATCATGTCGCTTACAAGTTTGGTCGTGTCGAAATATATGTATAAGACTATATAGGTCAACCCTAACTGAGCCATTTAATTAAACGGGTCAGACTCCTCAACCCTAACCTTTTAATTTCGTGTTGGCTCGTGTCAGGTTCGCAGGTCATGTAACAAAATTGTCAACCAATATTCTATGAGGTTCTTACAAAAAACAGTTGGGAACCCAATATCTCCTAGTGAAAAGAAAAGAAATACAAGAGTCATAGAGGTGATGAACATCTTTTTTTTTTTTTGATAAGTGAATTAAAACAAGAATGGAGTAAGTAAATTGGGATGATTTAGTCATGAGTAAATCAGAAAGCAGAGTCAATATGGTTTAAATGGAAGTACAATAAGAACAGCGAGAATGCCACAAAACAGAACATAATTGAATAAACATAAAAAATTCTAATCATGGTTGTGAGAAGAAAATTAGGGAAGAAAGAGTCAACCAAAGAGGTGGCACCATTTAGGCTAACACGAATCATAACTTATTTAGCTAACCCAAATAGTTAAAAAGTGAGGGCTCTTTTGATAGAGTCGTTATGCAAAATCATTTTTTAGTATCATTATTGACATCTTTCACATTTTTTTTATCAATACAAAATGGCCAAAATGTAAGCATTTGTTTCCCAATGACTTCACCCAAAAAAAAAAAACAAGAGGTTCCTCTAACGCAAAGAAATAGTATCATGCCTAAAAGGCCATCCACCCACCACCCCCTCCACAGCCCTAAGAAATACTTCTAAATAAGTCAATCCAATTGCACTCCAAACTAAGATTCTTAGAATCCATAGAGAGTTGCAACAGTATTACACAAAACAAAATGAAAGAATTTTGTGCACGTGTAGCATAAGAATACCCCAAACAAAAGAATATGATTCTTCAGGAAACATTCGAAACCCATGAATAAATATTTGCAACTTACTCATAATTTAAATTAAAAACAAAAGAAACAAAAAAAAAAAAAAGGAATCGGAAGTAAAAGTACCTATAGGAGGACCAATTGATTGAGAAGGCGCAACCAAGGAAGCATACATGTAAGAATCAGACTTCAGATACTCCTCAATCTTCTTGAGCAAACTGTTGTTGTTGGTTTCCTTGATGGGTTGTTTTACTTCCACTCCTAAAAGAACAATTTCCACTCCGTTAAAGCAGATATGGAAAAACCCACCAGCATAAACATTAGAAAACAAAAATTTGATTGAAAAATAGAAGCTAATTACCTGTACCAGAAGAACGAAAAGTCTTAGATCGGGGAGAGATGAGAGGAGCAAACATGAAAGAATCTGAGCTGAGATAGTCTGCCACTTTCTTAAGCAACTTCTTCTTGGTACACTTAGTGGGCTTTCTCTTCTCCACCCCTAAAAACGCTCTCTTCGCCATTTTCCGGTTTGTGTTGCTTGGGTTTTGACAACACCTAGTGTGAAAATGGCCTTTGGAAACGCAGTGTCTTTGTGAGAAAGTTGTGGCGGTTGGAACGTTAGGAACAGGTGTCCGTTGCTAAGAGTGTTACGTGTCGTTTTGCTTTAAGGTTTCAAAGAGACTTCGACATGTGGCTTTGCTAAGAGTGTTACGTGTCGTTTTGCTTTAAGGTTTCAAAGAGACTTCGACATGTGGCGACAGGAAAGTCCGTTACCTTCGGTGCGCTCTTCTTTGCCGATTGCGCTCCTTGAGGGGCCGGGCTGCCAAAAAAAAAAAAAAAATATATATAATATATATATATATATATAATATAATATATATATATATATATATATATTATATTACTAATATATATATATTATTATATATATTATATATATTATAATCAGAGTATAAAATAAACTGATAAGTAAATGCATTCAAATAGATATTTTAAATTAAATAGAAAAATGCAAAATTAGTCCTTGTGGTTGGCCTAAATTACATATCACTCCCTGTGGTATAAGAAAAAACTCAAAAGTCCTTGTAGTTGACCAAAATAATATATATATATATTCTCTTTTTTCACATGCAAATGC
Source organism: Betula pendula (assembly GCA_900184695.1). NCBI lineage: Eukaryota > Viridiplantae > Streptophyta > Magnoliopsida > Fagales > Betulaceae > Betula > Betula pendula. Next base: position 11,111 of record FXXK01000893.1, read on the forward strand.
CTTGCTTTTCTCATAGAAGCCATACAAATTTTTGCATATATATTCAATCGAATCAAAAAGAAATTAAAATTAAGATTCTCAATCTTCTCAAGAATCAAATAGAGCCTAAGACTCAAAATTGAAAAGGAGATTAAGAGAGAAAGATCATATATGAACAACGCCTTCAATCTTAAACTCGACGAAGGTATAGAGGCAAGCAAATGAATTGTCGCCTAAAAAAGAAGTCTATCGCACTGAAGAAAATTCTTACAATTACATATTCAATTCAAACATAAAAAAAAAAAATTATATTAATTAAAAGAATGTTACTTGGCTGAACATGAAACCGTACCAGAGAGCGAGAAAGCGAGACAAATTTGAGAAAATAGCGAATAAAAAGGATGATTAAAGAAGATGAATCCAACATAAGGCTCCAATCCTAAGCAAAGTAAATAAATAATTATTTGCTCTTTATAGTGTATGTAGTCAATAGAGAAGAAAATTGAACTCATGTTAAATTGTCTACGTTTCACCTGGTTTCATCTAATCTTAATATAATCTTGTCAAAGAAAATTTAATTAAGAAATGGTTTGTTTTTATTTGTAGTTTTTTAAGGCGGTTGTAAATATAACTTACCCACGGTTGTAAAACTATACTATCAAATAAAAAGCACTGTTTGCGAGGCAATTCTACTTTTTATATACCTTTCTATATATATATATATATATATCCTAAGTACTTCAAAAACAAACTACAAACAATAAGAAACAATAAAGGGTTGATTAATCCAATAATAAGCTACAAAGCAACTAGATCAATTTAGATAAAAATATATTAAAAGATAACAATCAAATTAATAACACGATTTTATAGATTCTTGACATGAACTCCAAAAAAGATGACGGTAAGAAAAGACAGTTTAACAAGGCGTACCAAAAACGGCACAATCAATAAGCATGGAAAGGGACACAAACCACCCTACTTTTTGACTTAAAATTGTTCACATAATCATTCTCTAAGATCTAAGGGTTTGGATACCAAACAAAAAAACATGCTACCAGAGATGGAGGGAGGGGGGACCAGGAGGGGCCATCCCAACCCCCCCACCCCCCCCCCAACAAACCAAATTTTATTTTTTACAAGCCAAATTTTATTTTTTACCTGTTAGCCCCTACTCAAAAAATTTTTTGGCAATAATATTTTTTAGTCTTGGCCCCTCCCATATTACCTCTGCTTCTGTCCCTGATACTAGTGTCTTTACTTCCAATCCATCCGATTTTCCCTTTCAGCATATCTGCTGAACAATCCAAATGTGGAAGTATCTCATATTAATTTTGATCCTGACCCTAATTCGACAACCCTGGGCTACACATGTTGCTTTGTACCTCGTTTAACGAGTGTCCTAAGTCTGAATTTATCCCTTTTTTTTTTTTATATATATACTTTTCACTGTTTCTTACTTTTCCCAAGTATTATAGAAGGAGCCACCAACAAGGTCTTTGGTTGCCTTCGTGAAGGAGTCCCCAAGACAAGGTCTTTGAGTGCCTTGCCAAAGGAGCCCCCCGAACAAGGTCTTTCGCTGCCTTGCTGATCGAAGGAATCCCCAACAAGGTCTTTGGTTGCCTTGCTTAGTGAACACCTAACAATGTGTTTAGTTGCCTTGTCAAGGGAGTCCCCGACAAAGTCTTTGATTGCCTTGCTCAAAGAGTCTCTCGGACAAGGTCTCTTTGACTACACTACCGAAGGAGTCCCCCATACAAGGTCTCTGGTTGCCTTGCTGAAGGAGTCCCCAGAACAAGGTCTTTGGTCGCCTGGTCGATGGAGTCATCCGGACAAGGTCTTTGGTTGCCTTGCCGAAGGATTCCCAAACTATTAGAACAGTTGCCCACATGCGGAGGTATTGATAAAAAATGCCTGCAAGGAGAGAAGAAATTAGCAAAGAGCTTGTAAAAACAGGTTGACGAGTGATAGCTCCGATACTTAAGTAAGTATGAATTAAAAAGAATAATCATAGTGAAAGAAAAATGGGGTATGAAAAAAAGTCTTCGGCTTTTTACTCAATGTCTATCGCTCTTTTTAACGGATGTCACCATAACAATCTGCCACATGTTACATCTTTAATGGAGATTTTCTTGCTACGAATATTCCTTACACCAAACGACCCTATCATTCGTATTGCCTCATGATGGAAATCATGAAAACAGTTATTGACGTGGTTGAGGAAGAGATTTAATGTGGATCTACTTAGAGTTTCTCGGGTTGGTTAGTTGATGGACGGAGCATTTGGTCTACATGGCCAACAACAATAACAACAAATGCATTAAGTACTACAATAAGCATTAACATATAAATGGACTTGAATATGATTTTGCTATATATTAAGTTATTATTCTTCCTCTAAGGAAAGAAACAATTCGATAGCTCTACCCATTTATGTGTTTTCTTTAAAAAAAGAACTATTACATGAACTAGTGAAAGAGAAAAATAACGACAACCACAATTTGTTGTCCATAAAGACAAAGAAAAAGGGCATGTTACAACCAATTGCTCCTCCTTTCCCGGCCCTCAAACATTTAACGCTGTAATCAAACTTTAATTGTTTGATGACACTGGCTTAAGACCGTGTTTTAGTGCTGCTTCCCACACAAGGTCGATCCTATCAACGTCAATCGCCCCGACTTCGTGGTGACTCCATCCTTCCAGGTAATGAACCACGCCCCCCGCATGGCATGCATGAACAACGCCTCTATCCATGGTATACTGTTTCAACAACCCCCCAATATTTCAGATCAAATTATACAAATCACCTAATTAAGTCTCTCAAATAGATTATTTTTTTTAAAAAAAAAAATAGAGTTTGAATAATATAATTAATTAAGAGATGATCAGGTGATCAGTACCTCACAGCATCCAAGCCCTTCGACGTCATCAGGTAATCTCATGGCTGCAAGATCACCATAAGTGCAGTCTCTTCTGAAGGACAAGATGGGGGGTACCACGAATTGATGGAAATGTGTTCCTGTTGGAGCCCAACTTTGTTCTCTTGGTGTGATCCATTTGCCAACAATCCATGTCTGCAATTCATCATCGCAAATAAGCATAATTGAGGCCTAAAGATGCATGATTCACCTACGTACGCAACTTCCGAATTCACCAAAGTTTTGTGGTATATGATCAATAATGCTATTCTTTCCACGGGTTATGATTCTTTTAAGTAATTCATATAAAAAATCACTTAAAACACGTCTATTAATGTAAAATAGGCGTGAAGAAGATGACCATACCTTACAGTTGCGTGCTCCTTGGTATTTTGTCACCTGGACTAGGTAGCTCTGGCAATCAACTGGGGCTTCCTTCTGAATTTTTTGAAATCTTTCTGTTGATAGAGTAAGCATCTGCAATTTTGCCCAACCAATTATCAATCTTTAATTTAGGATTTAGTGAAAACAATACTAAAAGAAGAAAATTAAGGAGAAGAGAAAGAACTGGACTTACTAGGACTCTTACTCTCCTTCTGCAAAGGTAGAGGGCGATGGCTCTACCGAGCTTGGAAGTAGCTCCTGTTAAAAAGACCTCATCAACATCCTTAGGGAGGTCATTCAGAATAACTGCGGCGGTTAAAGTGTTCCCATGGACAACTCGAACTTTAAGGTTGGGGTGCTTGTTAACAAACAGTGTTCCACCCCCATTCAGAGCTTCATTCTGCACACAATCATTTTTTTAATTAAAAAAAAAAAAAAAGGGAGAAAATTTAAGGTCTTTTTTGAGTTAAAATAATGAAATTTTTTGTAACGGGTAACTTCACTTAACCTTCATGTACTTTCATCACTTTTACATGTTACTTTTTAAAATTTAAAAACTCTTAATTTAATGTATCGAACTTTTAATTTTTTACAATTTCACCACTCCCATTAAAGTTTGAGGTAAAATCAGACAATTTAAGAATAAAATGACTTTTATACCTCTATAGAAAATTTATAAAATTATAAAATTAGCTTAATTAAATATTTATTTTTTAGAAAAACAACATGGGTATTTTTGAAATTGTTAAGGCCTGCATTAGGATTTAACGAAAAATCTTAAAGAATGGATGACATTAAAAAAATTTTAAAATTAGATATATTAAATTAAGAGTTTTTTAACCTTAAAAAATAATTTTAAAAATAATAAAAGTACATAGACTTAAGTAAAGTTTTCGCTTTTCGTAATATTAAAAATTACTTAAACGTTTAAAAACTTACAATGATGTTTAAAAATCTATAAGATTACAAACCCTGCATTAATGAATCAAATGCATTGATGCAATTGTGTACTGTGATAGACATTGAGACTGAGTTGGCCACACGAGCCCAGAAGATATTTATAATGTTCTTGTTCTAAAAGAAGCTGTGGGACCTTTTTCTGTCCTGTATGCTTTTTCTTTTGGTTGGGCATTTATGAGATTTTGGATAAAAACAAGATGAGAATCCTCTCTATTTTAAGGAAAATAGAAATAAATTGTTTATAATCAAATTTTATTTTGCTGTATTTAATGATATACATAATTACATATTATTTAAAATTTTTAAATAATTTTAAATAACTTGATAATATATTTATCTTGTGGTATCATACACATAATTAAATATAACAAAATAAAATTTTGATTATAAAACGGGTCATCTCCCTTTTAAATATGTTGATAAACGTTTTCTCTTGTCGGAAAGGTCAATGGAAAAGGACTGTTTGGCAAAGAAGAATACATCAGGGAAATAGTGCAATAAGTTATAAATTGTGATTGCTTTCATGGGAAAGGTAATTTGTTTCTAGCCCTATTGTGCAATTGTAAACATCTCCTTGTCGCTTCAATAATACATAGTCTTTAAGTTTGGTGTACGAGAGATGATAGAATATTGATCCTCTAAACTTTAGAGTTTAGGAGAAACTTTATATAGACACATGAACTATAGACCTTTTTGATATGCTCTTTTAATTTTTTAAAATTTTTATTTTGGTATATTAAATTTTTAATTTCTCTCACTTTACTTTATTTTTTTAGGATTTATCGTTAAATCATGTTAAAAAAATTTCAAAATACTTTTTTTTTAAAAAAAAATTATAAAAAAATTTAAAATAAAGAATATTTTGAAAATTTTTGTACTCTTTCATTAAGATTTTTTGTAAAATTTTAACGGATAAAAATAAGTGATAGACATTAGAAATTCAAGGTATCAAAATAAGAATTTTTAAAGATTATGAAGCATATCAAAAAAGTTGAAAATTCAATAGACTTATTTAAAGTTTTCTCTAAAGTTTAAGATAATAAATTTAAGTGAAACATTTTTTGTATTTAAATATTAATTAAATAGCATTTTATTTAAATTTCGCTGTAAATTGTTGCGCATGTCTTGGAAGATATTTAGCTGCCTAGCCTTTGATCAGCCTATGTGGTACGGTTTCCAGAGTAGTACTGCTAGAATTGAAAGGTCCAGCTTTCAACTATTAATTCTTCTACCTACCATGATCATAAATAACCAGAGCACAATTAAAGTTTTTATTTTAGCAGGAATAAAGGAAAAGAAAATCCAAGTTTTTATTATTTCAAATTGTAAAATAATAAACATAATTCCTCCAACCTTATTTAGTGCAGCAAGGCTAATGACTTTAACCCCAAGTCTATCAGCCCTGAGAATGGCCTCTTCAATGTGCTTGTTGATGCCCTCTCTAGCAAATGGTAAGAAATACTGCAAAAAAAAAAAAAAAGGTTAAAAACAACAAAAGAAATGGATAAATTAATGAGATTAATTTGAAGACAAATCTTACAAAAATTAATTAACTGTTATTAATTATAGGAAACTGACCTGAAAGCCAAACCTAGGCACAGCCCATGTCTGGTGCAACCGGCCTCTAAGTTTGTAGAAAGTGTAAAAAAAGGTTTTAGACGAAGCCCACATCACGAGCAACACCACCAAGGCAAAGGGCCAAAACGGGAATAAGTAGACCCTCGTCGAAAATGGTAGCGACGCAACCGACCGGAAAACGAACGGTGCATGCAGAGAGGCCGAGACATCCACCACATGGGCTAGGAAAACAAAATCCGGTACCCTTCCATGTTTATCTGCATATTTCCGGGTACACAAGTGTTGACAATCTTTGTCAGAAAAAAAAAAAAAAAAAAGTATCTATTTACTTGCTTTTATGAATTTCAACCATATTCAAGAAACCTTTCTCACAAATTAATTAGATCTCAACTAACACATGCATATTAATTGAGCTGGCCCCCACCTTGATTTGAACTTATTTTCTTCTGTAATTCCCATGATTTTCCATTCAGTGTCTTCCCCATTGCATCAAAGAGAGGCATAAAGAGACAGAAATTTGTACCCATCTCTGTGTGATGTAAACTATGATATCTGCAAATCATGAAAATCAAGTAAAAAAATTAGTAAAATTCAGCACATGAAAAAGGTTTGACAATATGATTGGTACAACAGCTCATAGAGGAAAAAAAAAAAAAGATGTCATTTTTAGAGAATTATAGCAAATTTGTGTCCCATATTGTTAATTTTCAGGTGATCTGGCGGGTTGCCTAATTCAGTTTGTAACTACCTTATACATGAAGAAATCATTTGTCAGATAAAAAGGAACCACAAAAAGTTACATAACAACCCTAGCCTGTGGGGGTAGTTATATATATATACAAACTTCTATAAATGGATAAAATTTCATTTCCTTTTTCTGTGAGGGAGAAATAATTGCTTACGTTGGTGTATAGAGAAGATATCTAGCAAAGGGAATGGCGTCGAAAATCTGATAGGGAACAACTTCAACATTGCAGTGGCCCAAGCATCTCAGAAAATCAAAGATTAAAACATAGGCATAGATCATGCTTATTGATCCATATCCCATTGCAGAAGCACCCAGTATCGGAATTCCAATCACAACAGACAACATAAGATGCTCCAAAAACGTTGCATATCCAGCTGCATGCATTGAATATAATCATATATATTAATTAACACAAGTAAATACAAAAAAGAATAAAAATAAAAAATAAAAAGAGATGGGTTTATTAATTAATGACACCTGTAAAAGGATGGGGTACTGGAGATGAATGGTGAAGTGAATGGTAATGGGTAAAAAGAAGATGACTCCCATGGACGTGTCTATGGACCCAATAATAGAGAGGCTCTGAAACAGCCATATGGAGTGTCAGAAGAGCAATGAATCCTTTTGCGTTCCAGAGGGGAAGATTTTCAAGGAAAGGAAACATGTAGGACGCCATGGAGGCAATTAATGCCTGAAGAATAATGAAATTGTCCCTGCAAAATTAATATATAAAAGTTAATATGATCAGAGAGTACTGAAACTTTTATATATATATATATATATATATATATATATAAACCATAAAAATAAAATAAAAATACCAGTCCCATTCTCTGTCAATCTGCTTGAAACCAACAGCTTCTTGGAGAATCCGGCGATTTCGCGTAAGGAAAAGCATGTTATTGTAAGAGCTCCATAACTGATGAATTAAACCTCGAAGTCCACATATTATCAGAAGATGCAGGCACCAGCTATCCTCATCATGGGATTCTTCCTCATGAAATCTTGAATACAAAACTTTTGCAACAAAAGGTCCGTACAGCAAATACTTCAAACATTTTTAAACAACGAACAGCCATGTCAGTACTAATACATAAATCAATCAAAAATTTTAACTTTAAAACATAAAATTGTTAGTAATTTCATACCTTGAAGAGGCCCAAGTTCTCCCAAGGCCAAGCTGACAAAGGAGCAGCCATTTTACCCACAAGACAAGAACCCCCACCTTTATAAATATTATAACAATATTTTTATAAAATTGTTATAATCTAATTGAAAAGAGTGGACAAGAAGTCCCAAATGTAAGGAATCTGCAACTCTCCTTAAACTTAAAGGCCTCAGCAAGAAATAAAAAAGCCTCCTGGAGTCATCCACTTATATAGCTCCCAAACATGCCACTAAATGTGGTACAGTTAGCTCGTGCTGTCGACATATATGGACGGTCGCCAATTAGAAAAGCTGGATTTGTGAATTTTCAACGCGTTGGATCTTATTTTTCAGACTCTCTACAAAAAGCACAGCTGTAGGGATGGCTTTGTAGACGGTCTTTCTTTCCCGCAGAAATTAATGCGTCGTACGGTTGAGGGTAGGAGGGTGTTTGGTAGTTGGAGTGGATTAGTAATTTTCTATGGTTTACGTGGTTGGTTGCCTCACTGAGGGTACATCTATGGTTGAGTATCAATTAATTTGGTGTTAGTAGAGCCTATTTTAACTACCGAATTGAAATTTTCGATTAATTCAATTAAGCGGTTAATTATCGGTTGAGACTGTGCTGAGAGAGAGAGACTCTGACTCCGTGAGAGACTCTGAAACTGAGAGAGAGACCGTGATTTGTGACTGTGAGAGATTGAAAGAGAGAGTTTGGAGTCTTTGAACCTGCTGGTGCGTGTTGGACGGCCTATACCTGCTGGTGTGTGCTAGAGTTGGACCTGTTAGTGCAACGCAAGGAAATGAGAAGATTGAGAGTCTGAGACAATGGGTAGGTGGGTGTAACCGTGTAAGATTAGGGTTACAAAAAGTGAAAAAAACTAAAAAGAGTACAAACGGTGGCGTTTGATTAAAAAAAAAAATTATAAACTTTCAAAACGATGTCGTTTTGGTTAAAAAAAATATATATGTGAGTTCGATTAATTCGATTAACCGATAAAATAAAATTTATACCGATTAACCAATTTAACCAAATTTCGGTATAGATTTTTATACCACCTACCGAACTGATAACAGTCGGTTACGGTTCGGCGGCGGTTGGCAGGCGGTCAGCAGACGATCAGTAGGCGGTTAACGATTAATTTGTCCATCCCTAAGTACATCAAGTAATCCATGCAGTATTACGAAAAAGAATGAACATGATTAGTTTGGTTAATTATTATACAAAAACAAGGTTAATTAGCTAGGAATTATTAGGCCGGTGGCCAGGTTGGGCATGAAGTTCATTGTTGAGACTATCTAAGAGGTACAATAGGGCCGGAACTAGCTCATGGCCCAAGCCACTAGCTAGTTCACCCAAAAATTAAAAAACGTTATGTAAACAATCCAAGGCATTTATCCAAGGTACGTGAATCTAGAAGGACAAGCAAAGCAGTTGAGGGCTAGGATCCAATCTTTTACCATCTCATTTGAAAATTAATTGATGTTAAGTGAGGGAAGCCAAAGCTTTTATGGCATTCGAAATCGCACCCCATAAGCCATATTTTAATAGAACATCCAGTGAGTAGAGTAGCACTGTTATGGCTGCACCCAACAATCCATTCCTCAACGTGATGCTCTCGAAACTCGAACCCATGACCAGGGCTCTGATACCATTTGTTGGATCGGGCCTTTAACCATCTCATCTGAGAACCAATTAAAAAGCTATTACCTTTTATGGCATTCGAAATTTCACCTCAAAAGACATGTTTTAAGAGTCATCCACATGACTTTAGTTATGTGGACCTATCGGTAGGCAGGCCCACATGTGGCAGTTGCACCTCAACAATAAACTACACCTTCACCTAAGGAAGAAGAGATGTCCACGAAGGAGTCCAATAAAGGGTTACCAAAAATTGGTTATGACTCCTTATACTAGTTGGGTTAGGATTAGGTTGAATAATTGTACTCTAATATAACAATTATGGTTTATCAAACAATTTTTGTTTGTCCTACCCTAAATGAGCTACATAATCACCACACGTAGGGCTATAATTGAGCCAAACCGAGCTCTAAAATTTCAAGTCTAACTCATTTATTAGGATACCTATTCGAGTCGAGTTATGAAATGTATGTTCAAGCTCAACTCGTTAGAAACTTAGGCAAGCTCAAACTCATTGATGTCATTCGAGCTGAGCTGAGTACTCGATCAAACTCAAACTAAGCTATTAAATTTTTTAATATGTAATTCAAGCGAAGTTCAAATTTGAATTTGTGAACAACCTCTATACATTTCTCTAAAATATAAATATATAATATATATAACTATATAAGGCACATTATACAATATAATATATAACTATAGTCTATAGGTAACAAATTAACAAAATATTATTATAACTATAGAGTAGAAACTATAATATATGTATAATGTGAACAAGTAGCAAGTATAGTATGATATATATAACTTTGTCAAAAAAAAGTATATTATATATAATTAATTAAATATAGTATAAGTATAGTACATAATTATTGTTAACTATTTACGATGTGTCATATATATAATTATATAATTATATATATTAACTATGCAACATAGTTATATTGTTATATACTAAATATTAATAGCTGAATATGTTAGTTTATGAACTAACTGGTTAGGATGTTAATAATATATATACACGTACGCTAATACATATATTCATAATAATACTACTATATATCAAAGTATTATAATTAATATATATTTACTTAGTTAGAATAGTTAGTTATAAATAACTATATATATATTAATCAAAGTAACATATATACTATATATAACTACTTAACTATACTTACACAGTTAGTTAGTTTCTTACTAATATTAAGTTAATTAGTATATATTAACCAATTAGGCTCACGAGCTAGTTTGGTAGAGCCTTAAACGAATTATGCTTGCGAGCCCCTATCGAGTTTCATCAAGGAGTTTGTAACGAGTAGGTTTGTACATTGCTGAACTCGGGTCAAGTTTTACCGAGCGGGCTGTCGAACGGACTAGTTTGTTTACAACCTTAGCCACACATTCCTCCAACTACAATCCTGTATAGAGCCACGGTCGCCCAAGACCCATAGAACCGCCGCCCAATACCCATAAAACCACCATCCACAACCTAGTGAACCACCACAATAGAACCGTCGCTACCCAAGAACTAGAATTGCCACATGCTCGAGCTCCAATCCCGCACGGAGCCACTACTATCCAAGAATTGGGCAAACTTGGCAGTGTATTGGGTGACTGTCATGGCACCTTAAACCAGGTCTATGAATTCCCTACTCTTCGCTTCTTATACAACTTTAAGGAAAAAGCGGTCATTGTACTCCTTCTTAAACCACTGCTAAGTAATGCCCCCTCACTTCCTAGTTCCATAACCAACAAGTCCCTCTTAGCTTGCCACCATCTTTTGGCCCCACCAAATAACTTGTAGGTTGCATACATGACTTTTTGCTCCCCCATGCAACCCAGGTTAAGGAGCTCTTCGATATTATTAAGTTAGTTCTCCGTATGGAGGTGTCTTTCAGTCCCGTCATATGCGGGAAAGTGGTAGCCACATAACTCCCTAAAGGAGTAGCGCATTTCCTCGATTTGAGGTCCAGGTATATGGGTATTCGCCATAGGAGCCACCAGCTAGGCATTTGTAGTCAACAACTGGAAAATATCAGGGTTTCCAGCTTGTTGCATCGGAATTTCCACGTTCCCGTTTCCGATTAGGTGGGCATCTTCTTCACCCCTTTGTATGCATGTGTCTCCGCTACCAACAATGTTTCTTCATAGCAACATGGTATGCAAAATAGCAGAGTTAATTCTACTTCAAACTTTTTAAACTACTAACAAGTCAACTTCATACCACACATTGTCATGCAACAAAAGTTTCCAATTGGTAAATAAGGTAGAAAAGCACACTGATGCATTACACAAAAAAATATTATTACATGTATTCCATATTTTATACTAACATGTGTTGGAAACTCAACAAATCAAAATGTAATAACGTTTCTTTTCTTTAAACCGTAGAAGTCATAAAGTTTTTGTTAGTAAATAAGGGCCTTTAGTTTTCTAAACTGATGTGCCTTTATGGGTTCTCAACTTAAGTTTTAATTAAAGGAGTTTTTTGTTATTTATTACTATAAAGAAGGAGAAGAAAAGGCATGTACGTTTGATTTCATATGCCTATATATTTGGGCATTGTAAGGTGTTTTACAACAAGTGAATCCAGTAGAAGAATTTCCTCCACTCTTCTCTAAGTCCTTTTGTTCTTTGTCTTTTAGTGATAAAAGTGTGTGTGAGAGAGAGAGATAGAGAAGTAACTAGTTTGTAAACAAGTTACTCTTTCAACATGAACCCCCCCCCCCTCCCTCTCTCTCTCTCTGGCGCACACATGTGGCACAATGTTCGAACAGTATCTCCTCACTGTTAGAATGATCCTAGACAGATTTCACTAAGTGATTCCCAAAGCAATTTTCCTAATCCCCACCTTAACGTATCTCTTATTTATTTTTTTACCCTTGTTAAGGTGTACTTAATCCTTGTTTAGAATGGGATATTTCAAATATTTTATTCAGTCTCCTCTATAACTTGGAACTTCAGTGGCTTGAAGATTCAAGAACTTGTGTGGTTTAATCAAACTCTAAGAGAGGTTATGTATTGAAGGCATAAGGATGCAACTGATCCCTCTGAACTCACAAAATAATGGCATAGGGATCTCTTGAAAATCGTGTACTATAAGCCTTATATATAAATTGGGAAAACAGGGTATTTAATGCAGGTCGATTTCAATAAAAATGCAATTTTCAGGTTGGCATTCAAATGAGTAAGTGACTTGTTCAGATGTGGCTAGGGTTTTAGGGATTTTCTTCTGGCGGTCTTAGGACGGGTTTTGATCGAGGCTTGCAAACGAGTGCCTTTGCCAAGTTGCAATTGAGCTTATTGGGAATCAATTCTTGAGCATCAACTTTCTTTAACAAAACACACTTGTTCGGACGCCTGTAGACCAAGTACTCTGACCAAGCTTTTTGGGAGATCTTCATAAAACAGTTCAAAGCACCCTTGTTTGGTCAAGCTCCAAACCAGCTTTCCAACAAAGTTAGGGAAGTCTTCTTAAATATCTCGTCCAGACCCACTTTGAACGACCTCTCCGACTGAGTGCATCGACAAGCAATACTTGAACTCTTGTGCAGAAGTCCACGGACCGAACCTTCCACCCGAGCAATTATGTGCCCTTGCAATTTCAAGTTTCTGATTTATAGTCTAAATACCAAACTAAGTCTACCAAATTTAAACTTACATCAAATTGTTTTGGACACCAAATTAGGCCAACATAAAACCTAACAAGTATTTAGTACATTTTTATTATTTTAATTTTTCTTCAATTTATTATATGTCACTAAGTAATTATTGTAATGACTAAGTCTATATATTTTAAAATAATAGTCTTACGATAATTTGCTAAAAATATGTATCAAAATGGGCAAGGCCTCTCTCTCTCCTTCCCCCTATGTTTGACAATGATTGCCAGTTAACTATAATTTCTTATGATTTTGTTCATAGTGATTCCCTCCCCCCATGTTTGTCAATGAATGCCACTTAACTGTAATTCCGTATTGTTTCGTACATAGTGATTTCCCCCCCCCCCCATTGCCCAGTGTTTGTTAATGAATTCCACTTAACTGTAATTCCGTATGATTTCGTCCATAGTGATTGTTATGTGTCATATACCTCGAGTATTGTCTAAACTTATTCAACCAAATTCTGTGCATTATAAATTGGGATAATTATATTGCGAATTTCTATAAATTATTTTAGAGTAATGATACATGTCAACTTTCATGTTTATTTTGTGTTCACTAAAAGTGATATGGCTTGTAAAATTATCATGAGATCAAAAATCAATAATTATCCATTATAAATGTAATTGTGATTTTAAAAGGCATATCATTTTTTGTGGACACAAAGTAGATATGAGTGTTGACATACATAATTACTCATTAATTTCATAAAGTGATATATCTCTTAACATGTGAGAAACAAATATTTTTTTAATAATAATATGTGCTTCTCATATATTTTTTTAATAACATTAATAAGAAATCATGTGTTTTTTACATGCTTTAAGAATATATGCCACTTTATTAGACTAGTTTGTAATAATTAGCTACAAACCAGTTTGTAGCTAGCTAATTCAAGTCTGTTAACTCTAACCCGATCCATTTAATTAAACGAGTCAAACACCTCATTTCTAACCCTCTAATTTTGTATTGAGTTCATGTCAGATTTGCGAATCATATCAAAACATATGTATAAGACTATATAGATCAACCATAATCCGAATTGGCAATTTTTAGATTAACACAAGAAGTCTTCAGAGTCTGCTCTGTGAATCCCTTCTCAAAGGGATTTACTGGTGCAATTTTTCGGTACGACGTGGTTTTTACTGGGACAGAGTGATGGCGGAAGCAATTGAAGAACTGTGTGGGCGAATTTCGCTCACTGATGGCGAGAAGGAGCGCATTACAATAACGGAAGGGGAGGTGGCGGACCTGACCGACAAAGGATCTCGGTGTCTGGTGGGACGATTGGTCACTGAGAAGCGCTTTAATCGCGAAGCCTTTCGTAATCTACTTACCCAGTTATGGCGCCCAGTGGGTAGGATTATTTTCAAAGACATTCAGGAAAGCCTCTGGGTTTTTGAATTCTCTGATAAGGATGATTTGCGGAGAGTTATGGATGGCCGGCCTTGGTCCTTCGAACAGCAAATTTTGGTGCTTAATACATTTATGGGCACTGTTCCTCCGTCGCAGATGACGTTTGTCCAATCCCCAATTTGGGTGCAGATTCATGATCTGCCATTGATTTGCATGAACAAGGAAGTCGGATCAAAGATTGGTCGCTCTTTGGGTGAACTATTAGCGGTTGATGTGGCTGGTAATGGTGGAGGCTGGGGTCGTAGTCTCCGAGTCTGAATTATTATCGATCTTTCTAAGCCTTTGGAACGTGGCCGAGCTCTTTCTGTTGGGAAAACTGATTGTTGGGTTTCTTTCAAGTATGAAAAGCTCCCTCATTTCTGTTTCGCCTGTGGGTGCATCCTTCATGGTTCTTCAGGTTGTCCGGTGGACCTAACGGAGATACATCGTACAGGGGGGGAGAGTGCATCGTGGGGGGCATGGCTCCGAGCGGATGATTATAAGAAATTCAAAAGGGGTTCTCCAGGAGTAGGATCTCGGCCTTTCAGGAAGGGGAGCCGAGCATTCTCAGCGAAGGGGATTCCACAGACCGGCGGTGATGCCTCCGGCGCCGCCCATAAGAGTGCTTCTTCTTTCAATAACGGCCGGGGCAGTTTTTTCGGGTTTCAGGCTCAACATTCTTCTCCTTCTAAGGAAACTGCTTTCAATGCCCAAAATTCTAGCTCTAACGGTCCTGATTCGGGCGTTATGGGAAATTCAAAGACCTCTCCTCTCTCAACGGAAAGCTCTCCAAAAATAAACCTCCAGAATGGTGGCAGGGGTTTAAATGCAGGATACGAAGAGTCAACCGTCAAGGCAAAATTTTCGGAAGTGGGTTCCACTGGGGATGGGGCCCAAGATGCTTTTGTTCAGCCCACATTTTCGGAGGGCCCAGAGCCGGTTCAGAACGGCTTGGAATCAACGAAAGGGGATGGGCTTATGTCAGACCAATCTGTTGACCCACCATCTACTGAGGATCGTTCCTTAAAGTCAGGCTTTGGGGGCCCAGTCATTACCAACCCAGTCTTTCTTTCTCCTCTTGAGGAGATCAGGGACACGGGGCCATTTTTTGTGGTAGGAACAGGACAGTCGCTGGCATCGCATGAGAGAGGTAGGAATTTTAAGAATGTGAAGTCGTGGAAGAAGCGAGCTCGAGCTTTCCCAAGGGATTCGACAGGATCCTCCACTCTTGGGATTTCTACTGGAAAAAGGAATTTGGCGGATCAGCAGGGGCTGGAAGAGGCAGTAAGGGGGGTTAAAAAAGGACGTACTGATGGTTTGGTGGAGAACCTTATCTCTTCTTAGAAGGCGGCGGCTGGTTCCCAGCCCCGCCATGTCCAATGAGTCTCTTGAGTTGGAACTGTCGGGGGCTTGGGAACCCCCGAACAGTTCAGGATCTCTGCCAAATGGTAGAGGAAAAGCAGCCCAAAGTTTTGTTTCTGATGGAAACAAAACTTGGTAACAAGCGTATGCAGCAGATTCGAGTAAGAATTGGGTTTGAGGGGATGTTGTCCATCGATCCAGTGGGCTTGGGGGGTGGAATTGCCCTGTTATGGAAAAATGAAGGTGAAGTAACTATTCAAAATTACACCCATCATCATATAAATGCTACTATGGCTCTGGGTGACCAAACGGAACAGTGGCGATTCACTGGTTTCTACGGCCATCCAGATCGTGTTCATCGTGATGAGACCTGGAGGTTGTTGTCTTTCCTAAAAGATTTCAGCCCTTCGCCTTAGCTTTGTGTTGGGGACTTCAACGAAATCGTTGACAACTCTGAGAAATGTGGAGGATTACCACGCAGTGAAAGACAAATGGAGAGTTTTCGTGCTATTTTGGAGGAATGCAGTCTGGGCGATCTTGGTTATCAGGGGTCAAAATTTACTTGGACCAATGGCCGTGAAGGTGGACATTTCATTAAGGAAAGGCTGGACCGGGCATTGGCAAATCCGACGTGGTGCTCCCTCTATCGGAACATCGAAGTCTCTGTTTTAGTGGCTAGGTATTCCGATCATAAGCCATTGTGGGTCCAGTTTTCAAATTCTCAACAGAAAAGGAGGAAGACTCGTCTATTTCGTTATGAGGCAAAATGGCACTTAGATGAGGCTTGTGCGCAGGTAGTGCAGGGAGCTTGGGGGGTGTCGATTTGGGTACTACAGCTTTGCAATCAGCCCGATTAAAACTGCAAAGGTGTAAAATGGCGTTATCTAGCTGGAGTGCTACCAAATATCGAAACTCAACTAAAGTTCTTGGGGAAAAGTCTAAGCTCTTGGAGTTGCTACAGAGGGACGAAGAACCCAGGCACAGGGATCAAATTGTGGAGCTTCAGAAGGAGATTCATCTTCTTCTTGATATGGAAGACTTAAGGTGGAAACAAAGGACTAAACGTCATTAGTTCAGAGAGGGAGACAGAAATACAAAGTTTTTCCACGCTTGGGCCAACCAACGAAGGAAGAAAAACCACATCTCAAGTATATGGGATGACAGTGGGGTTTTTTGGTCCAAACCTGAAGACGTGGATATGGCTTTTATCAGGTACTACCAAACCTTGTTTACATCAGCTGATCCATCTGGTATTGAGGAAAGTGTGGCCCAAATTCAACCCCGAGTGTCGTCTCAGATGAATTCTGCACTGTTGCGGCATTTTTCAGAAGAGGAAGTTTTTTCTGCTTTGTCACAGATGCACCCATTCAAGTCGCCTGGACCGGATGGATTCTCAGCAAGCTTTTATCAGAAGCACTGGGCAGTGGTGGGCAGGGATGTCTCTGCAGCTATTCTGAATTTTCTCAATGGAGGTAATTTTGATTCTGAGTTAAATACTACCTTTATTGCTCTCATTCCGAAGATGTCCCCTGCCACAAAAGTCTCTGAATTCAGGCCTATTAGTTTATGTAATGTCCTTTACAAGCTTATGGCAAAGGTCCTAGTCAATCGGTTAAAATTGGTTTTACCGGATATTATCTCTCGCTATAAAAGCGCTTTTATTCCAGGGCGCTTAATTACTAATAATGTGCTGGTGGCTTTCGAGGCTCTTCACACAATGAAAACCCGTCTTAAAGGACGTCGGGGCTATATGGCTCTAAAGCTTGACATGAGCAAGGCCTATGACCGGGTTGAATGGAATTATCTTGAAACTATCATGCGGAAGTTGGGTTGTGCGGAACGCTGGATTTCCCTCATTATGACTTGTGTCCGCACAGTTCGATGCTCGATTTTGATTAATGGCAGCCCGCAGGGCCTCTTTTTCCCTAGTCGGGGTCTTCGTCAGGGGGATCCACTTTCCCCATATTTATTCTTGCTATGTGCGGAGGGTTTGAGTTCTCTTATCTCCTCAGCCGAGCAACGTGGTCTCCTGTCGGGTTTGCCTATTGCAAAAGGAGGGTTTCGCCTTAGTCACCTATTCTTCGCAGACGACAATTTACTCTTTTGTAGGGCGAATTATACAGAATGGTGCACTATACAAGATATTTTGGCGATCTATGAATCAGCTTCGGGCCAAAAGCTTAACAGGGATAAGACCTCTATTTTTTTCAGCCGCAACACGAGGCATGGTTTTCGTGACTACATTTTTTCTATTCCCGAGATTTCGGAGTCTCTTGGTTTCGAGAAATATCTAGGTCTTCTAGCTTTTGTGGGTCGCGCAAAATCTCGAACTTTTGCTGGTATCAAAGGCAGAGTTCTAGCTCGCCTTAATGGTTGGAAGGAAAAGTTCCTTTCCCAGACGGGAAAAGAAATACTGCTTAAAGCGGTTATTCAAGCACTGCCTACTTACACAATGAGTGTGTTCAAGCTCCCCAAGTCTCTGTGCAAGGAATTAAACGTGCTTATGTCCAAATTCTTTTGGGGTCACCAGCAGCATAATACAAAGATGGTTTGGATGAGTTGGGAGCGAATGGGGTTGGCGAAACACCGTGGAGGGCTGGGCTTCCGTGACTTGGAATGTTTCAATTTGGCTATGCTAGCCAAACAAGGGTGGCGACTCCTCCACCACAACAATTCTTTGGTTGCACAGATTATGAAGGAAAAATATCATCCTAATACAGACTTTCTGTCAGCCTCTCTGGGCACCAGCCCATCTTATGCTTGGCGCAGCATTCTCACTTCCCGCACTCTTCTCCAAACAGGCTTGGTGTGGAGAGTAGGTGATGGGAAAAAATTCAGATTTGGAAGGATAAGTGGCTACCTAGACAGACTACCCATCTGGTACATAGTCCAGTCCGAGAATTGCCACCTGATGCTAAGGTTAGTGAACTGATTGACGCAAATACACATAGCTGGAATTTTCCTTTGCTTTCACGTGTTTTCTCTCCTGAGGAAGCATCTTTAATTGGCCGGTTACCACTGAGTTCTGGTGGTCAATCTGATAAGCTAATTTGGAGTGAATCTTCTACAGGGGTCTTTTCTGTCAAGAGTGCCTACCATCTGGGCATGGCACAGAGTTTGCAAATAAGAGGGGAATGCTCTGAATCATCACTTTCCAGTAGGGTGTGGAAGAAAATATGGAGTCTAAATGTCCCTGGGGTGGTGAAAACGTTCATTTGGAGGGTCTGCAAAAATGCTCTTCCAACTAGAGACAGCCTGTTCAAAAAAGGATTTATTTCGGACCCTCTTTGCCCCTTATGTGGTCTTTTTCCCGAATCAGTTGTTCACATTTTGTGGACCTGCAACTCTGCTATGGCGGTATGGATGGAGAGTAAGAAGTCAATCCAAAAATTGGCCTTAACAGTGGCTGACGGGTTTGATTTTTTTCTCGGCCTCATGGAATCTTTGGAGGACGATGACCTGAATTATGCTTCGACTCTGGCACGAGGTATTTGGCTGCGAAGGAACACTTTTATTTTTGAGAACATTTTTATCTCTCCTATTAAATTACAACGGCAAATTCAAATTTCTCTGGACGAATACGGCGCTTCTATTTGTCGGTTGGAAATTTCAGGGGGTAGCACTCCTACTCAGGCTATTCCCACATGGCAAAAACCGGCACTTGGTGTGGTGAAAGCTAACTGGGATGCCGCATATGATATTCAATCTCATAGAATGGGGGAAGGACTGATACTACGAGATGCAAATGGACTGGTTTTAGCTACAATGAGCTCTTTCCTTCCATGTCCTACTGATCCGACAGTAGCTGAGGCGGTGGCTTTAAGGAAAGCTGTGTCTGTTTGTATTGACATGGGCTGTCATGGATTACATTTGGAGGGTGATGCTCTAGAGATAGTCCAAGCTCTTAATCAACAGGATTCTTGCTGGAGTCGGTATGGGCACTTAATTGATGATGTTCGTTCAAGACTTGATTTTTTAGAGGAGTGGTGCGTTTCCCATGTCCGGAGAGAGGCTAACGAGGCTGCTCATTTTTTGGCCAAAGCGGCTATTTTTCAGTCCTTTGATTGTGTCTAGAAGAATTCCTATCCAGATTTTATTCAGAGTATTGTACTTGCTGAGCAAGAAAATTTGATTTTATAAATTCTGGGCTCAGATCCCATTTCAAAAAAAAAAAAAACATAATCCGAAGCATTTAATTAAATAGGTCAGACTCATCAATCATAATTCTTTAATTTCATATTGAGATCATATCAAATTCTCAAATCGTATCAAAAATTTCATGTCCTAATTAATTATATAGCCTAGACCATTCCAAAAAGAGTCTATTCATATCTTCCTCTTTTAGCTCATGATAGTAATTGCTACGACATTATTTTCCCATAGCCGCCACCCTACAAAGCGTGATCAACTTGTTCAACTTTCCTTCACTTGAAAACCAGCGTCATCAAACCACCATCGATACGGAGCCCACGGAATTTGATATATGCCTCTCCCCTGATCATATGTAAACGATGCAATGAGCTCACTACTATTTTTGGCACAAGTACGCATAGGCATAGCCATGCACCTTTTCAACTAACACCAACGAAGAAAAAATCTTGTTTGGGTTGATGTTAATCAAATTAATTGCTACAATTAATTTTTCATTAATTGGTTGGGGGTTGGGAGATCGATGGGAAATGCATGGGCCGGGATCGTGTCATGCGTTGTATCGTAATATATGAATAGTCAAAAATGGGTTTGATGATTTGTTGTCACAGTAGATTTGCTGTTCATCAATGGTCTAATTAATTATCTTCTTTTGTTTTTTCTGTTCTTTTTTTTTTTTTTTTTTTAAGTAGTGAATGATACGTACTCTTAAAGAACAAAAGATTATAATTATATAAGGGTTTATATTTGGTTGATTTATTACCTTTGGATTATCTATGGCCTTCTAGCGTTTTCTCCGGTTTCCTACATAATTTATTTTATATTTTGAAGGATAAAATCAATTTTTGCAACTTTAATTATCTATTTTTTTTAATTATCTACATTTGGCCCCTAAATTAAAGATATACTTTCATTTTTTTATTTAACTATAATATTTAAGAAAATATGCAAAAAAAGGAAAATTGAAAAAAATAAAAAGTTGAAAAGATAAAGTAATATTTTATTAGTTTAAAGAGGAGTAGGGAGTGAAATGGCTCCCTATTAGTAGAGAGCTATTTTATACTTTTCACTTTTTTTTTTTAAAGTCAAGAGCCAGATAGAAGCAATAAAATATTCTAAAATAAATTTTAACTCTTTCAAATATGAAAATTTTTACTCTAAAAAGCCAGATAAAAATGCTCTTCTATCAAAAATATCACACGATGGGGCTTAGGTGCTTTAAAAAAAAAAAAAACAAAAAACTGCTGCATTTGATTATCATCATGGCTTACTGGATCGCATGTCTTTGTTTGCCGTGTCTTCTCTATAAAGATCCTCACCTTGTGTTGTATCCCCCATTGTTGTCATGCTTGTTGACATTATAGATGTGTACTATTATTCTTCCCCTTGTGTTTATGCATAACCGTTTCCCTCCTGCACGCCCTTATTTCTTTGCTTCATTTAGAGTTGGTTTGAGATTACATTAAGGACATGTAATTGCCTCATTTAGAGTTGGTTTGAGTTGCTTCATTTAGAGTTACTTTTTTCAAACTACCAATCAATAGACTGTCTTCTAAACTTTTAATTAGGATAATATTTCTCAAATTATTAAAAAATTGTCAATATTCTCTCGAGACCAGTAAAAAAAAAATTGACTTTACAAATTTTTTAATAAGACACAAATGCTCTTATAAATTCAAAAGAATAATAATCATATTTTTTTAAAATTTTAAATTTGTATTGATAGTAGCTTTTTTAAAATTTTTAACGACATTGAACAGTTTTCCCTTGTATTTCAAAATTTTTTTTTTACATAGAGTCGTACTTAATTTGATTTTTATTTAATAAGTACCGTTCTATTCCTTTAAAAAAAAAAAAAAAAAAAAAAAAAAAAACTGACTTGTGTCCACGTGGGTTGTAAATGAATAATTAGGACCAATTGTACTAAACTGACCTGGGGAATAATTAATAGCCGTGCAACTTTTAACTGGAGAATACCTTTGGACAATGACTCATCATCTCTCACTCTCACGGGTGGAAACTTTGGATGAGAAAAGCAAGTGGGATGCTTTGACAATTGAAGATACGAGTTGGAAAGAGAGAGAGAGAGAGGGGGGTGGGTGGGCGGGGGCCGGTGGTTTGGTAGGGAGTCATGCGTAGCGTGTGGGATGGGTATAGGCAACGACCCACCATGATCTTTATTGCGCCCTTCGTAAAGTCACTTTTGCTTAGTCAAACCGAAAACAAAATTCTATATACAATGTCATTCAAAGCTTTTCGCTTTTTTTTAAAATAATAATAATAATAATAATTCATTAAATGAAAGAACGATATACAATCAAGGATAACCTCATGTCCTCAGCCTTAAGACCGTAAATGAACAAGTCTACTCGACAACACGTTCGAATGAATTTTACTCGAATTCGATTCGTAAAAGCATAAACTCGTTCGATCATTAGATGAGATAAATTTGTATAAATTTAACTTGACTCGGTTAACGATCATAAGCCTATCTATATAAAGTTTGGCTCAACTTTTGAGTTCAATTCGGTTAATATTCGTGAACATAATTCATATAAAATTCGACTAAACTCATTCATATATCTTTGTCTCTATATATATATATATATATATTAAAAAAAATGTTTATATATATTAGTAATTAAGAAATATATTTTATATAGGTTACTTAATATTTAGGATAAATATAAAATAAATCCTAAACTATGTTCGGTGATAAATATATATATATGTTGAACTGAATGATTTTACTT